>JACBKR010003320.1:0-30024 GCA_014218235.1 Colocasia esculenta
AAACTTTAAAGCTAAGAATTACTTATGTTGTGCATTATCCAAAAGAAAATTTAGTAGAGTATCTACATGTAAATCAGCTAAAAAATATGGGATAAACTGCAGATAACTTATAAAGGAACATATAAAGTAATACAAATTAGGATAGCTATTCTTGTCTTACAATATGAGCAATTTAAAATGCTTCCAAACGAAAATATCACTCAAATGTATAATAGATTTTCAAGTATAGTAGTTGGTCTAAGCTCTCTTGGTAAAAATCTTTCCGATGAAGAAACTGTTAGAAAGACACTTAGGTCCTTAACTATTCATGGACCCCTAAGGTCACTGCTATTGAAGAAGCCATGACTTAACAAAACTTTCTATTGATAACTTAATAGGTTCCCTCATGGCACATGAAATTAATATGGAGCGACTATCTGAAAGCTCATCAAGAAAAATGTACTAATGCTCTTAAAGTTGCAGCTGCTCCTTCCACTTCTTCTTCTAGTTCCAAAAATATAGATTCTAAAGACAGTGACGCAGATGAAGTACTGTCCAAGCTTCAGAAATTCTCAAGAAGAGAAAAATGGATCAAGAATGATTCAAAGAAAGAGAGAAAAGAAAAGAACCAGTCTGCTATGAATGCGGAAAACCTGGACATCTGAGACCAGATTGTCCAAGGCTTAAGAAGACTAGTCAAACTAAAAGTCCAAGAAGCAGCACAAGAAGTTCAAAAGAAATCCATGGCGGCTGCTTGGGAAAATGAAGAGGACACAAGCTCAGACACATCAAGCTCAAGTTCAGAGAAAGAGCAAGTAAATCTAGCCCTCATGGTAGGACTAGATGAGGTACATTCTGACTTATTCTTTAATTCATGTACAAATTCAGAGTCAGAATCTGAAGACTTGGAAGAAGTCTTTAATGAACTTTATGATAAACACAAGATTGTTGTAAAAGAATTAAAAAATATCAAGAACAACCTTACTTGTTTGGAAAATACTAATTCTGATCTTAAATCAGAAATTAAACAATTGGAAAAACAACTGAAGACAGTAAAGATAATAATCATCTTTTAAATGAAGATTTGAAAAGCAAGAATAATGAGAATTAGAGTTAGAAGAAAAATTAAAAACTCTACCTGAAGAACATCTTTATTTAAAAGAATCTGTTGGAAAGTTAACTAAAGGAAAAACACATTTAGCCCTATGCTTAAAATGGTCAAAATCTGGAAATAATAAACAAGGGCTTGGATACATACCTTCAGAGAAAGGAAAACAAGTCATAACTCCAGAAAAATATCATTTGCAAAATTTGTAAAAGAAACCAAATACCTCAGAAAAAGGCCTATGAAATGAACAAGCCTTATCAAAAGAGAAAGGTTTCTAAAATAGGGTTCTAAACTGCAAAAGATTACATTCATTGTTGTTCTCATGCAATAAATTAGGACACACTGTGAATACTTGCACAACAAGGCACCTAGTTTGGATTTCGAAAGGATACTTTTATGCATCTAACCATCAAGGACCCAAAAAGAGTTGGGTACCTATTTCTGAATAAGTGTTTGCAGGATAGCCTTGAAGCATCATGATCAAAGGATGCTCAAGGCACTGATGACTGCCAGCTCTTCATCCATCTCATATCTGAAGAGGGAGTAGTCATAAATTGTTTATTTTTATTCATATTACTATTTACATTCGTTTGCAAGTCCTCTGATAAATGCCGGTAAAAATCATGAAGACTTGACAAACACATATGAAAAGTCAAGACCAACAAGATCTGTCTTGCCTCACATTAACGGGGAGCTTCACCAAGGGGGAGCACAGACAAAGTGGGAGTTATTCACTAATGTCAATCATTGTTGAACCCCTCAATGGTAAGAAATTCTCAAAAAAGGGGGAGAATATGCATGGTAAGATCCTTCCTTTTTGGTTAGTGACAAAAAGGGGGAGAGTATGTATGTTCTGTGAATTTTCTATGCTTAAGTATTTTTGCCAGAAAATTCTCATAAATTTTGTCATCACCAAAAAGGGAGAGATTGTTGAACCACTCTCTATTTGTCCTTGTATTTTGGTGATAACAAAATTTATGAGTAATTAAATTGAATATCATGTTTCATCTGTGTCGCATCAATCTCATAACAAATTGATAAGTCTTACATCGATTTGATAAATGAGTAGAACGAATTCATACATCGATTCGATTGCTATATCGATTTGATATGGCGCACTAAAATGATAAAATTCATGTCTAATCTATATACATCGATTTCAGTTCAAGTGCCAAATTAATAAGCACTACAACGATTTGGTTTCAATCGATTTTATAAGCGTTACAACACGATTTGATAAGTGAGAGCAACGATTTACCCTCGCATCGATTTGCCTTCTATAACGATTCGCTAAAGCTCATAACGATTTGATAAGTGAGCGCAACGATTTGCCTCACATCGATTTGCCTTCTATAACGATTCGCTAAGGCTCATAACGATTTGATAAGTGAGTGCAACGATTTACCTTCACATCGATTTGCCTTCTATAATGATTCGCTAAGGCTCATAACGATTTGATAAGTGAGAAACAACGATTTGCTTCTCACATCGATTCGATAAGTTTCATAACGATTTTTTAAGTGAGAACAACGATTTGCTCTCACAACGATTTGCTAGTCACAACGATTTGATAAGTCATTCTTACATCGATTCACTTCAATTTAAACATAGATTTCTTATAATCCTCTGAAGTGTTTTTGGCGCCTAAATGAGAAGTCAAATATCCTCTGACAGAAAAAGTTGCATGCATATTTCAGTCTTGTCAAAAAAAAAAATATGACCTATTAGTTTTTAGCATGATAACAGAAACACAGTAGCATGCACTGTTATCTTGTAAACACTCTTTCATGCTAACACTCTCTTCTATGCTTACAGACCTCGAAGACCACCAGAGTCTGGTCAAGACAAATGAAGAGAAGATCAACAACGTCTAGAAGAGCTCCACGGATCTCTTCAACGGATCTATTCAAAAGCCTCTCATATAGAAAATGAAGCAAGCTGAAGACAAAGAATATAGCTTTCCTGAAAATCTTTGAGGAGTGTACAACCAGTGAGAAACCTCAACGCCACATATACTCAAAGAAAGAGAGAAGAGCCTGAGCCAAGAAGAAGTAAGCAAAAGCGTCTCAAGCATTCAAGCCTTCAAGCTTTCTTTTCTCTCTTCATTCTCTCTCTGAGCTCATTGTAAATATGGAGAGAGTTCCTGACTGTGAGCTAGTTCTTACAGCAAACGCTTTTACTTCCAAAAAACAATGCTCACCTTGGGGCTTACTTACAGTGCGCCACTGTATGGTGCATATGATGATCAAACAAACTCAATAATAATAATAATAATAATAAATAATAATATAAATTGATCGCTTGTCTACTCACAAAAGGCATTTCATCTTTTTACAAATTTATTTGTTTGAGTTGTTTGATTCCAGTGCATTATTCTATACAAACATTTACTCTGACAAGAACCCAGAGTCTACTTTTTATAGGAATAGAAGAAATCCATTGCACGCCATTATCTTGGTGGTGCAACAAGTCTTTTGAGTGCAGCAAGTATTTTTCTATGCCAAAGCATCCGATAGCATATTTTAACAATTTGGTGATGGAAAGTGACAAGCATTATATGTGAACAAGACGGCGCACAAAAAACATCAATTTGGAATAAATTTTCACACAGTTTTGTCTTTTGAGTCGCGTGGAATCATGGGAGGACGTGGGGAGCAAGTCCCACGGCCGAAAAGGAACTCTAGGATACTAATTATGGTATGTTTGGTATTAGGATAGTAATACCAAACATTAAGTAAGGGTTTTCTTTCATTCCTGTTGGATGTATAGTTCGATGATCATAAAGAAATTGTGCCTCAAAAAGTGCCACAGTTGATCACAAGGGTTTCTTCAGCGGAATGGAGAGATCATCTCCACACGGTTACAAGTGATACATGCAGAGAACATCTCCACCTTCTACTTACGATCCACCCATCATCTAAATTTTTTGGATCATAGGAGAACAACGATGATTTAACTCAACACCAACTCTCGAATGCATGACCATCCATCTCAGATTTCTAGAGATTTGGTGGCATGGAGCCTACCAATTTACCATGTCATAACCAAAAGTTCCGTCTACAATTTCAAGTCAAAAGAAAGAAGAAAACAAGTATCAGCTAACTTTCCAGCCTTCCATTACATCTGGGATTCCTCACTGGAACCTTCTGAAGGGAACTAAGTAAGCATTGTGAAGGTATCTCTCTCCAAAAGCATTCCCTCTTTGCTACGTTGAAGCTTGTAAGTACTCTGCCTAAGAAAACTAAGGAAGAAAGAAGACAAGCTACAAATTTTCTCCTACAGCCTGACGTCAAGAAAGATGGGGACGTTCACCTGACAAAGTCCTCAGACACCAACTCTCAGGAAACAGGACCACTTCACAGGCCAAAAAAGCCAAGCTCACTTGCTCTCTCCTTCTCGAATGTCTCGAAGTATTGATAGATGATTGTCACAGCAAGCAGAATCCCAGTCCTGAGCCGATTGCGCCATGAAGTCTGCAAGAACTGTCAATGCTCCAATGCACACGCCTCCAAATGCGGCTGCTGTGGGGATGTAACGGTTCAATTCCTTCTGCAGATTTGACTCCCTGTGCCCTGGCATCACCATTTGTTGTTCCTGTGTGATAACCAAATTTACTAAGTCCGGTTCAAAAAAGGGAAAAAGAAGTTACCTCAAAAAAGCCACCTGCAATATTGAACTTCAGAAGACAGTGAACATGTCAAATAGAAAAGTTTTTTTCAAAGAAAAACCGGTAAGTAAATAATTTAACAGCAACTCGAAGAGCATTGATATCCACATGGACATGAAATTTCAGAAAGTAAAATCATTGATATCATCTCAAACAGGTGGCAAAATATAAAGATAATCAATTGCATAACATGCTATCCAACAATCTTTTGACCATGACAATATCCAAATAATGTGCCAAGAGTTTTCTGATGGATAGAATGCTGCTTGTTGAGGCAGGTACATGTTGAGATGTTCATTCAATTCTTTTCCAACTACATCGTGGCAGTCCACCTGTCAGCCAAGTCAATTTTATCAGAATTTTAAAACCTAACCTCGTGGTTGACCCATAGAATTTACGGGGAAATAGCAGATCCCAGTTGTTCCACCTACCACCTATGATGTTGCAGTGTTGTGATCCATTGATGTTTATCTACTTCTATATTGTCATATCTAGAAGGGGACTCTAGGCCTTGAGAGGATCTTCTTTGCTGTTGTTTGCTGGCTTCTATGAGCAGTAGATCTGCTACTATGCTGCTGCCACCTACCAAGCTATCTTCAAGTTTCTAATGCACCCACCTTTAACAAAAGGAAAGAAGGGCTAGACAAAAAATGTAGACAAGATACTGTGTTTCATAAATCCTTCGCTCTTGGAAGAAGGCATGGGGAACCCTCCGTTTCCTCCATTTCCCTCACACATCAGGATTCTTGGAAGGAGACATGGGGAAGGTAAGGGGAACACATACCTGGCCAGTTTGGCGAACCAGTCTGAATTGGACAGCTCCTAAACAGAGCATAGCTCAGTTTTATCAGGGTTCGATCTTTAGCTGGTCCACATATAGCTCTGGCCCATTTTAGTGATGAGTCAAATAGTTAACCAGTCAGATTGGCAGGTCCCTGGGTTTTAAAACATTGCCTCAGTCATGAACTGTTAGTTCTAATAATAGATACTACTAGGAAAACCAACTAGGAGGAAAACCAACTTGAAAAAGGAAAATGATGAGCAGTGAAACCCATCAACAGACTGAAACTTTCTGACAACCATACTGCAAGAGCAGGTGATGTAATCCATGGATAACTTACAAGATCCCAGTCTACAGTGACTAAAAAGTTGGCAAACTAGTTGCCTAGGCAGGCCGACTAGTCGGTCAGGGCCTTTGACTCCCTAGAGCAGTTCCCCAGTCATCACATTTCTTCAGTGTCTGCCATATTTTATTCATTGAAATGTTTTTTTATGCCCCTGTATAAGTTGCACATTTCTTTTTTATTCTTACCCTTGTCTTTTTGGGCTGCCCATTGTACATGGTGACATGCCACAAAACAGAAAGTCCGACTGACTCAAATGTGGGCTCTTTCCTTCATCTTCATGCCTCTCCCTATATATTTTATTATTGATCCCTCAACAGTCAATCCTCATATTTTATTGGTCTTGTCTATAACTTGTTGCTTATGTAACTAAAGATTAAATCTTTTTTCTGTTTATACAATTGACAATGTGTAGGAGGCATACAAAAGGGTAACCCGAAAAGTTCTGAAAAAAAAATGACTCATATTTGTGGTGCCCACCTCACACCCTAAGGGGTCTGCCTAGGTAGTGAAGGGGATCAACCGACTCAGACTACCTAGGCAGTTTTAAAACATTGCCAGTCTGTGCACACTGCACACATCTCTCTAGCCCAAGCCCTCATTAGAAGAAACTCCCAGAAAACCATGGCCTAGTGTCTTGGGTAGAGGACAACAGGCCTTGGAATGATTTACACAGTTTTGGAATTTTGCATATATATCTCTACTATTGTTTTATTTTAAACATACCCTGTTTACTTATTATAATCCTGCAAACCCTTGATAATTACATAAACATTCAAACATGCCATTGTGGTCAACACCCGTTGATAGACATTAGTATCTATAGAGAATATTTCTTGGTAACTGTTAATTTTATAAAATTGACAAAAAAATATCCCCTCTCAAACCCCAAACTTCACCACCAGCTGTTGCATGTCTGGCAGCACCACCCGTGCCTGCGACACCACTCACAATGTCCTCACCACTGCCGTGATTGCAGTGGAGACCTGAGCAAGTCAGGGTTTCCCAAGGAGAGGAAGGGGGGGGGACGTAGTGTAAAGCCACCATAGGAAGGAGAGGGAAGACATCAACTCATTGGCAGAGGAGAGAGAGAGAGAGATGGGGAGACTGAGGCAACATCCCTCTCCGGCACTGGCAAAGACAAAGGGGGGGTGAGAGAGAAAGAGAGAGAGGGCAGGTGAGGCTGGAGCTGCTGCTGGGAGATAGAGAGAGACAGGGTGGGGGAGCAGGGGTGTTGGGGCGCCGGAGGAGAGAGAAAAGGGAGCAGAGAAGGCTAGGGTGCCGGAGGGGTTTCCCTTTCAGCGATGGCACAGAGATAGAGAGAGAGAGAGAGAGAGAGAGGAAAACCACCGATGACCCAGCTTTCTCTGCCCCTATCAAGCAGCCCACACACACCCTGCAGCGGAAACTCCCATGGTCGACGAGCATGGTGCCCCTAGAGACCAGTGGCGGACCCTCCTTATAGTCAGTGGGGTCACGTGACCCCACTGACTTGGAAGAGGGTCTTAAAGGAAGTAAAAATTCTCCATGTTATTTAGGTGTGCAAATGAAAGGTGATCCCACTGAATTTAAGGGTGATCCCCCTAGATTTAAGTGACCCCACTGAACTAACTTTCAGGATCCGCCACTGCTAGAGACTCCTTACACCCAGCCATACTAGCGCAGTCTGTGGCCCCTACAAAGCCTCCCCACCTCACCTAATACATATGGCGCACCCAAACCCCCCATCAGGCACTTCTGGCCTTCTCCCCGGAATTCCTTGTGAAGCCCTCATCCTCAATGTTCAGGACTCTAGCAAAAAACCCCTACAGGAGCACTCCCTACCTAGCGCCACGTCAGAGAGAGAGAGAGAGAGAGAGAGGAAATCTCACTAAAAAGATGCTTGTGAAGGTTCTTTTGCATAGTGTCTGGCACTCTGGCACAAACTCCTACAAGAGCACCCCCCACCTAGTGTTGGAATCTCACCAAAAGGATAAGGTTCTCCTGCATGGTGTCATTGTAACAGATGAAGGTGTAGCCACCAATGACCTCACTATAGGGCAGGGCCTCAGACACTGGCAGCATCTTAAACCTCTTGTCCGTGGGAACTCCATCGGAACGTTGTAGCCATCGCAAACTCCACCCCAATTCAACCACAAGCTCCACCCCTAGTCCAGCCGCGGCATGTTTTTCCATTCCCTCCATTTTATAGAAATTTTAATGTAGAAGAATTGTTTTAAAATGTAAGACAAATAAATGAAATACTTTTAAAATTTTAATTTGAGGTGCAGGCTAGACTTTTCCAACCTTGGCTAAGTTTAACCCTACCCAAGTTATGTTAAATTGACAGTAGTTGACAGCCATGGCATTTTTGAAAGTTTATATAATTATCAAGGTTTTTAGGAATATAGACAAGTACGCAAGGTACATTTGAATTTTAAAAATAGTAGGTGGATATATGAAATTATCCCATACAGTTTTGACATTTGTTTTTGGCCTTCTCTTTTGAGGCTATTCTACTCTTAGGAAAGATGTGATGCTGAGATGAGTGCCTTAGCCAGTATATGTACAGAGAGCTATTCAGCATACCAAATCCTTTTTCTTTTATAAGAGGATGTACAAAAAGAGACACTGTACTTCTGCGTCATGCATTCCGGTGCAGATCATGTTTGACTTTCAGGGAAGAAAAAAAACTTACCTTCAGTTGCTTTGCCACATCCCTTGCCGATGATCCAGACACTTCTATCCAAGTCTTTGAAAAGAGTGCACATGCTGAGAGCATAAACACAATATAGAACAGTGCATGGAATGGATTGGCTGCCATATCAGCCAAACTGCATAATGATGTCCAGAAAAAAACACAATGAGCAAACAGTAGAAACTGGGAAAACAATAAGCATGAAGATTCACATTCTATATTCAATAATCAGAATCGTTCTATAATCACCTAGATGGTGCAGTAATATAGTAAGCAAGACCACCCACAGGGATGAACTGACCACCTGAATACTCGGATTCCTTCCATTTACCAAGCAGGTTTACCAGGAAATTTCCACTGTACCTCCTGTAGAGTAACTGCAGGTGGAAAACAGAATTAGGGATCTCATATTGTAACAGATGAAGCATTTCAGACATAGAGACTTCATGTGTACCTGAGAAATAAAGTACAGGTTAGATACAAGAGCTGACTGCAAGATGATGGGCATGTTGGATGTGTAGAACAGCTTGATAGGGTATGACCCTTGCTGTCCACGGGCATTCTTTGACCTCACAGGTAAAACAACACGAAAACCTTGGAAATAGATGACAATGAGGAAAACAAAGACTGTAGCAAGCAGATTTGTCACATTTGGAAGATTCTGGCGATAAAATGCCTCTCGAAGTGCCCGAACCTTATCTGTTCGAGTTATAAGAAAATGGAATAGGGCAATAACTGCACCTTCAAACTCAGCTCCTCGCCCAGTGTTAATAGTTGTAGGACTGAAAGCCTTCCAGATAATGTTTTCACTGTAATTAGAAGAAACACATATTTATGTCGATGCATAGGGGGACATCATTCACCAAAAAATGGTATGATCTGTCAGCTTACCATATGTTAGTGGCAATAAATAAGGATATGCCAGAACCAAGACCATATCCTTTCTGGAGAAGTTCATCTAGGCAAATGACGATGATTCCAGCAAAGATAAGTTGGAGAATTATGAGAATTGCATTCCCCGTACCAAGTTGGCTCACACTACCATACATCCCAGAAAGAACATATGCTACTGCCTCACCAACGGCAATTAGGATCCCTAGCAATTTCTGAGCACCATTCCTAAACAATAGACATCATAGAAAGTGTTGCAGTCAATATCTAACGCAGCTTCTCATGTTTGTTGAACTTGAAAGATTCTACCTGAAATATTGCAGGATTGGAAACTGGTATGCATTGATGAAAAATTCTACAATCATAATGATTCATTTATCTACATTGGAGAAATAAATAAGCAATTACTTTAAATGTATTTGCAATGAAACTAATATTCCTTTGAGTAAAAAGAAGGGGATGTGTTACATTATCAGAATTCAGAATATCAAGTATACAGTTCATCAAATACACACCCAACATATGGTTTTTTTCACCCCCTTTTGGTGATTCTCAAGTCTCAACCACCTCCCAGAATGTGTTGTTGGTTACACTACCTGGAGTGCTCAGTCAAAGGTTGGTCTTGTGAAATAGGCCCTAATAAGAGAAATGAGAGTATCAGTTTCCTCATGCAAATATATCCGCACCTTTCTAATCAATGTTAAAAAAATATTTGAAGCAAATTCCACACCTTTTGGACAGATGGCTATGGCAGGGTTCTCATGCAAATATATCCACACTTTTCAAATCAATGTTAAAGGAAATTTTGAAGCATATTCCACACTTTTCAAACAGATGGTTATGGTAGGATTCTCATGCAAATATAGCTCTCTAAGAGGGGTATTCATGAAAAGGCAGGAAGGATTCTCACGCAATTTTTCACATGAGGGTTATATTTATATCCAAAACACCCTTGAAGATTTCACGATCCCATGGCAGAGAGAAGAAGAAAACAGAGGAGAGGAAGTTGCACTCAGAACTGGTGGCTACAGCTATCAGTCCTGCCAGCCCCTTCTCACTCTAATATTAATCAATGCAATGCCCAAAGACTGAAAGACCCCTGTTACAAGATAGAGAAACACTTTGTACCCGGTGACCGAGCACAAAAGTCAACGTGGCTTGCTTGGTCACGGGATTGATTGGTCGGGTGCCGGGCCCCACACCCGACCAATCATAGGGGCGACCGAGCAAGCCACATAGGCTTTTTTGCTCGGTCTCCGGGAATTAAGCATTTCTCTACAAGATAAATACCTGAAGGGTATTCTTCGCCTAAATAAATATTACATACGTTAGTTGGATTCTCCCTAGAAGATGTGGCAATCAACCAGCACCTAAAACAATATGAAGAGAGTAGAACTAACTTAATTGAATCCCCTACCATGGGTCCGGTAATGAACCAAGGCCAAGACACTTGTCTTCTACAACCCTGAATGGAATAAATAGTAAGCCTCACAAACATCGGTAATCATTAAATCTGACAGTGAAATTCCTCTAAATACTGTGAAGGGAAAATTATCACATTCTGCATGCTGCTCGAGAGAGAGAGTGTATTAGAAGCCCACAGTATTTTAGAATCATAGAGGAGAAAGAGAAGAGAGAAATCAGGATCATAGATGAGAAAAAGAACAGAACAGGGGGGGGAGAGAGAGTGCAAAATCTGAAGATAAAGCTTCAAAATGCAAATAAGAAAGCCAAAAAAAGTTCTATAAGCTAAAAACTAAAAGTTATGAAAAAGCACCAAAATTGTATTAGTTATTTCAACTTTCTTATATGGAAAATGTCAACATGGTGATTAATGAAAGAGAAGCAAGGGCAAAGGAAACCAATGAGCATAAAAATGAAAGTACATCCTAATTCGTCCTCCACAAAAAATGAGGCAATTTCAAGCCAATTTGGTGCTCAAAACTTGTTTGAACAAATGAGATCAAGTTGTTGATGTATATGGCTATCATTGGATCAAGACCTAAGCAGAACTTAGGTTTTAATTCCAACTTCACTACGAATTAGCAGAATCGGAAAATGGAATTGGAACTACTTGCTTCTGCCTCTGATTGTCAGAGGTTAAAAAAATTGGGATCAGAATTGGATGTTCAAATCATTCTTCTTGCAAGGTGTCAAATCCAACAAACTGGCCAGCCATCATTAAAATGTCTTTTCTTTCTTGGAGTGGTTCAATTAAACTTTTTGGTTAAAAAAACTCAAAATGGAGAGTAGAACAGGTGAATGTGGCAACAAAGGAATGTGAAGGTTAGGCAGCATAGTCAGGGAAAATCTCCTTTGTCCATTTCCCTCATGCAGGCCAGTCTCCTCAGCAAGTGGAGCATAGGTGGGCAAGATCACGGCAGTTTGAACAAATGCACGACACAAAAGAAAGAGACGCACACGGGATAACATTAAAAAAACCAATGATATGATGGATGATATAGACAGCACTTGCAGGTAATCAAAATTAACAAATATGCAAATAGTCATAGATATTCACCCATACTCTCTCTTATTCATTTGGTTGATGAATGCCCAAAATAATGTTGTGTGCTCCATTTTTGTCCATAGAAAAGTGAGTTGCAGAAAGAAGCAAACAGTAGAAAAAAAATTCAAGCACTCCTATATGTGAAAATTTAGAATAGAAATATAATTATCTTGTACCACCAGAGTATGTACTGTGTTAGTAAATATCTTGCAGAACTATTCTAATGTTCACGTGACTTACAGGCTATTGCAACAAGTTTGGGGAGTTGGTTGTTAACAGGTGCCACTGAAACGAGGGAAAAATACTGCAGTGGCTCATATATAGCTCTTGTAGTAAGAAAGTAAATAAGAAAAAATAAGGTAGAGAGAGCAGTGTGTTTGGTGCATGATTGCAGGTTATGTGGGTATGTGGGTGGCATTTCCTATTGTGCCGAAGAAGGTTGGCTTTGGCTGTCGGGTCCTTAGCCACCAAAGCAAGAGGAGACTACAATCAAGATGAATCAACATTGTCAACACAAGTGGGTGGGAGCCTATATGGGTGCAAAGGAACCAATATCTCGAGCCTGGCTTGATAACACTCAAAATCAGCTTGTTGACGCCCATTGGGGTGCAAAGGAACCAACATTACCAACATGCCCTACCAACAGCTCAAGCCTGGCTCAATAATACTAAATTGAGCTCACTGCTAAACAAATGAGAAAGCTCGAACAAGATTTTTAAGCTTGGTTCACAAATGAGCTGAGTTCGAAGATGTATCCTTGAATTGTTTACATTTGTGAACAAGCTTGTTAAAAATTATAATTGTTTAAAAGAATAAATATAAGTTCTAAAGAATAAAATTTGATAGATAAAGAATGCTCTCATGGGGTTGATTGTAAATGGGAAACATTCTCTTGTGCACCGTAACCTCCTGGTGAAGCAGCCACCTTTCCAGGAGGGCTCTTACAAAAGTATCCTGCAATCTTGGGCACATCCTCCAACTCATGCACTCTGAGTGAAGAAGCTCCTATTCAAAAACTTTTCCACCTTTTTTAATTTTAGGTACCAACATTAAATGTCATTCTTAACCAGTGGTAAATGGGCCAACAAATAAAAACTTTCAAACTCTTTAACCAGGCAAGTTTTGATCAATGACTCAGCTCAAGTCATCGAGTATCAAAACATGTGAACATGAAAACCCAATTTAGATACTTGGTAACTTCGAGCTTGGATTTTAACCGAGATATACTTGGGTGAGGCAGGTATGAACAGAGGAATACTCAGGTTGACTTGCCTTATTTGCACCATTAGTTGCCGAACAGTTGATGCAATGGTAGTTTACAAGTTCCACCATGTTGCTTGAACATACGTAAGAATAAGGTAACATGAGAAGGAGTGAGGAAGCCAGAATAGAAATGGGGAAAATTTGTGGAGGTAAAGGAGATGATAGACTCTCCACATCCCACAGATAAAGACACATCAAATCTAATAACTCTCAGATGACTACTTGATTTATCTAAAACAACCAGTGCGTTGTATATTTTGATCTGCACATATAAATAGCTTGCAAATCCATGTCTGAACCAGGTTGAAACCGACGAAAATGGGCCTTGTTTGTCACCAAGGCCAAAGCAAATCCTTACTTAAATAGAACTAAAACTACCTACTTTAACATAAACACAGCTCAGACAAAAAAATTGCCTAAAATTCTGTCCTAAACAAGAGATACACATAAGACTCGTCTTCTTCCCTACATTTATCCACTTACCAAATGAGGGTATGGTGCAGAGTTCCAGGCTCTATATGACATCTCATTTTTTATCCTGTTGAGGATGCGAAAGGGTTCCCGACATCAGGGCCAGCAGAAATATCACAATTTCAGGAATAATGTTTGTTTTCTCATGACGCGGTGGAATTTCTTCCAACTGAAACTTACGGGAGTTTCACAAGTCTAACTGTTTCTCAAAAATACTGTCCAAAGTTAACATGCATTGTTTCAAGATCCACGTATGGGTAGCAGTGTGCCCTCTCTACCGGCATTTCCTTGTAAATAACTGACAGGAAACATTTAAACCCCCTTCTCCCTTTTCATCCCAAGAAGAAAGGAATTACAAACATGCGGCGAATTCAGATTCTCCCAACAGATCCGACTTATTCGCCAATAACCTTCAAAATGCTTACTATTTCATTGACAAGGAGAGACAACAGCCAGCAATATGCTAAAAGGTTCCCATTTTTTTGGATATACTTACAAGAGGGCACGGTCCTCTCGCACGCTGTTGTCGACCTCGATGATTTTCGACCCGGCCAGGAGCTGCATCACGAGTCCGGACGTGACGATTGGGGTGATCCCCAGCTCCATGACGGTCCCGCGGTTCGACGCGAGGATGACCCTCATCCAGTAGAAGGGATCCGCGCCGGTGGTGGAGTGGATCCCATAGAGGGGCAGCTGGCTGCACACCAGGAATATGAACAGGGAGATGACGGTGTAGATGACCTTCTCCCTGAAGGGAATCCTCCGATCGGCGCTCTGGACCTCGGGCAAGAACGCCAGGAACGGCCGGACGAGATGCAGCACCCTGAACCCCCCGCCGGCCATCTCCTCCTCCAAAGAACGGGCCTCTGCGAGCCGAAAGATGTCCAGTCATACAGCAAACGCCGACATCAAGAAGTTGCAGGAATTCCTACCAAGCCATCATTCAAAATGTGGAGGGAAGAAGCCGTACCACCTCAGATCTCCACCCACCTTGCAGGGGCAAATGAGGTCGAAGAGGAAAACCCTAATCCTATTCTGAACAAGAGCAGCAGGAACGCACCGGGAGGAGGAGGGTGGGTGTGGCGGGGTTCTGCACCGATCTATCCTTCCTAATTTTATAAGAGAGAGGGAGAGGGTGGGGGGTGTGGAGAGCTCGATCGATCAGTGCGTGCAACTGTTGCCGTTGGTTTCGACTTGCGGCGAAAGGGTTTCCCACGGCCGTCCTCCGCGGCCGCGTTGACTCGTGGAATCGGCCGGAGTTTGGGAGCGCTTCTTTGGATTTCCTGGGTATCCGATTGCAGTTTTCCTTTTTTTTCTCTCTCTCTCTTCCTTTTTTCCATTATTGGTAAATTTGAGAGAATATAAAAACGGTCTATATATGTATATGCGCAGATTTCATATCTGGTTGAAGGGAGGATCGTTATGTAATCGGAGAGTGAGACCTCTCGTATTTATGTAATCGGATCTATCTTCGAATGAGGTACGTAGGTAGGTGTTAAATTGACCAGTTATGCAAGTCGAGGGAGTCAAACTAGAATATGTGAATGACTAACCAAGTACTATATATGAAACCAACCAGATTAAATAAAAAAAGGCGGACTATTTGTTTGATAACCCTTCAAAACAAATCTAATGTCTGAAGCGGTCAGACATTGCCTTATTAGACTGTTTGGTAAAATATCTTAATGAACATCTAAACTTATGTCTACTATATTAAGTTGTCTCTTAAAAAAAAAGTGTAGTTAGGGCACTTTTTTTCTTCAGATCGCAGGGCTCCTCTGGCCTCCTCCGTTGCTCCTCCCTCCTGTGGTGCGGAGAGCCGAGCTCGTCCGCCTCCCCCGGCGTCCTCCGCTGCTGCTCCCGGAGCCGAGCTCGTCTGCCTCCCCTGCTCCCGGAGCCGAGCTCGTCCGCCTCCCCCTGCGTCCTCCGCTGCTCCTCCCTCTTGTTGTGCGGAGCTCCTCCGCTTCCTCAGCCTTCGCTGCTGCTCCCTCGACAGGGAGCCGAGCTCCTCCGCCTCCAGTCTCCTCCGTTGTTCCGAGTCTTCATAATCGAAAGTGAGGATTCGACCGCTCTTCGCTCAAGTCCTGCCCCTTTCTGTTTATACACATTTATCTTAATCTTCCTTCTGTTTTTCTGAGTTATTCAATGTCAGATACTTGTTCCGCACTCCCTGCAAGAATCTGGATGTGGTTCTACTGATTTTTTGTTTTGCTGAAACCAGGAATCTTTAGTGTTGCTATGTTAAGTTCTTGATCCTTGTTGTTTCGGTGGTGAATTCTAATAACAACATGAGATTGTGGAAATGTGATTTCTTTCAGTAGCTTATGTAATTTTTCGACAGAGTAGTAGGCTTATTGCAATGTGAGCAAGTGCCTTTGGGACGGGGGGCCATCCTTTTGTTTGATATGTGTAAAGCTATCTTTGTATTTGGCATAAATTCTTTATTCGGTCACCACCCCATATGACAGGCGACTGTCCCATCGCATCTGCTTGCGTGTGGCCAATTTGATAGTGCATGCCCATATCCATTTGAGCCAGGTCTCTTCTTCTAATTGTCATCATCAGTCCCATATAGACAGGCAAAAAGAACTGGATTACTGGAGTTTGCAGAGTTAGACAATGCTGAAACGGAGAAAGACTTCCTACAGGTATTGGTATTAGAGGGGGGGGTAATAATTAGTGCATGTCTTAGATATATGTAGGTGGCATCTTTCTGATATCACGTTAATTTGGAGATCTCACCCATATATATCTAGAATAGACACTAATTACCCACCTCAATACAGGCAGGAAATATTTCTTCTTGAAATGATGACTTGAACACGCTCAGCGTCAAATTAGCCAAATGAAGAAAACTTAGGGTCTGTTTGATAACCCTTATTGGATCTCTAATGTCTGAAGCGGTCATATATTAAAGATTCAGACTGTTTGATAAAGTATCTTAATACATGTTTGAAAAGATGTCTTCTGTCTTAAATTACCTCTTAAAAAAAAGTGAGGTTAGAACACTTTTTTTTTGTTCAGATCCCTGCTCGGCCTCCCCCATCTCGCGAGGGCACCTCCTCTGCGGCTCCGTCGACATCCTCGCGAGGGCAACTCCTCTGCGGCTCCTCCATCGACATCCTCGCGAGGGCACCGTGCTCCTCCGCCGAGATCCCCGGCGGGTTCCTCCACGGCCTCTGCTGCTTCTCTCTCTCGGCACGAAGGTGCTGAGCTCTACCTCCCCCTCCACTGCTCCTCCCTCGACAGGGACCCAAGCTCCTCCGCCTCCCCAACCTCTGCTGCTCCTCCCTTGACAAGGAGCGGAACTCCTCCACCAGATCCTCGATAGGGCATCGACTCCTCCTCCGAGATCCTCGACAAAGCGCCGACTCCTCTGCCGAGATCCCTGGTGGGTTCCTCCCTAGCCTCCGCTGCTCCTCCCTCTCAGCATGAACGCGCAGAGCTCCACCTCCCCCGCCCTCTGCTGCTCCTCCGTTGACAGGTATGCATCGTTAATCTTCTCATAATCATCATCCTGATTCGTAGGTTTTCAAGGGCGAAGCCCCTTCTCTTCCCTGCTTTTCCCCTATTTCTGCTTAAGTTCATGAACAAGTCCATCGGTGCTCTGTTTTCTAGTCACATTCTTGTAACTACTACCGATGCTAGAATTTGGCGTAGATCTAGTGTTCTCTTAACTTTCCCTGGTTCGTTAGCTAGGGGTGTTTTCCTTCCTCCCCTTTTTTTTTCCCTTGGTTTTCCATTGTTGTGAACTCGGGGAGACTCATCAATTATGGCAATGAATGTGGATGATGAGGTCCTGCCTCTAAATCCACAAGTGGAAGACATTTTGAAAAGTTTTGAACTTCTGATGAATAGTTTGATAATTAGAATTTCTCAGTGACAACGAGATCAGGCTTGCTGACCTCAGGGGCTGGATCTCAAATGTGGAATCCTGCAGGAGATTTAAATTGTGAAAATTTTCACGAGATGATACAAATTATGGGCACCATCAATGTGAAAGTTATCTTATGTGATGTTCCTGTATATGATTATAAGTCTTCCACTTGAAATGAAGGATGTATTGATCTAATTCTATGGTTAGGAGGAATCCATCAGATGTGGTATTTAATAACATCGATTTTTCTGACTTATTTTTGCACTGATTGATGCAGAGGAATGGGAATTGTTGGTTCTAGAGGTCTATTGTGGTTGATTTCTCTGTCTACTTTGCAAATAGAGTTTTGGGGATGAAGATGCTAGGAACCTTATGATGTTGAGTTTGGGACTACACCTGAAATGATTGAAGATGGAGCTTGTTGTGCATGATCTCTTATGTATTACACTGCTAAGGAGGTCTAGAATGGTCCTGGAATGGGTGTAAAACTTATGTGCCTCTCTTTATTTTTCTTTTTTTCTTTTTTTTTTTTTTGGGGGGGGGGGGGGGTATCAGCGAGACAATGGTATGGATGGAGCTTAAGCTTCATCCTACAAATGGAGAGCCTTTGGTACTCTGACAATTTCGACTTCATTATCAACAACTTGCTTTGGCTTAACTGGATCGTTCTTGCCCTTGCATGTTAGCAGCCAATTTTGTCTGTGCCCTTGAATATCAAGTTCTACATCATCTTTTTTACTGGGGCAACATTAGATCTTCTGTGTTCGTATACCATTTTTTCCTTGGACCTGCATGTCTTCTTTGATGTACGCTTATCTATATGTATTATGGATGAATGTGTATGTATGTGCACACATGTGTCTATGTATATATTACATATGTATGCCTTCTTCTAAATGGTTGTTCGTAACCACAATAGGCAAATAACCTTTCAAAAAAAAAAAAAAAAAAACTACACAAGAGGCAAGTAATAAGCTTGCTGATGACCATTTCTCTGTCTTGCATATATTGTGTCCTCGCAGATGGTTGTAGCACCATCTCTCTTTCCTGAAATTATCTTCTTTTTATTGGATTTTTGGATTCTTTATGGCTGACTAAATTGTGCTTCTAAATGGATTGAGCCTTGGTGTTAGGACTGAAGTCAATACATCAATAGCTTCTAGGCAGAAGCACTTCATATGAAGCATGCCCTTTATTGAGATTTTTTGTGTGTGTTGAATTTCAGTGATATGGTTCGATGATCCATGAAAGTACCTCAGTGGATCATCAATGTTATTGACATTCAAATCATGCTCTGAATGCTTGGAAGCTTGCATGTATTATCTACATCTGTATGCATGAAACAAAAATAAGGGGTCTCCATTTTCTGCTTCAGAGTAGTCTTGAATGACTTGATTATTCAGGGTAAATAGACTATTGAGAAATTCTGGTCCTTGTTAAGATGTTTTGCACTTGTTTCTTGACATACCACAGCTGTGTATGGACCTCCCTGTTGCAGTTTGCTTCTGTGACTTAATAAATTATTACTGTACAATTATGTGCAAGACTGTAGTTTATATACTGTGATGTTTAAGTCAAAATAGATGAGAGATTTCTTCTGTTACCTTTGATTGCCATTTTTTGTGTTTATGACAATTTGCTAAAGCATTCTGAGGAGAAATTTGAAACTTTTAAAATGGCAATGCATTTGTGTTGGATGATGCATGTTGAACAAGTCCATAGTGTTTCTGCCCGACTACAACATACGTCTCTGTTGATACTTGACCTGTATCCACATCCTAAAGTTCACAAAGAATATTTATATATCTGAGGCACAACTAGGCAAGTCCCTGTGCAGGGCTCGGTAGCAAGATGGTTATTAGCTGTTATAAACTCTGTAGTCTATGTTACAACAAATACAGAGCAAGGTTTTAATAGTAGTACCATGGAAATGACAACACATGGCTTTTATTAAGAAGCATGCAAATGAGTGTTCCGCAGATATGATAGATAGAAGGCAGATTGACCTCTCACACCCCACATATCTACACCAAAAGCACAGTAGTGCAGTTCCTGTTCTTACAAACAAAGCCAATAAAAAGCAGAAAGATAGACCAGTTATTATACCATATGCTTAAAGCTACCGTCACATAACCCTAATAAGATATTGTACTACTGTTGCAGTGGTAAAAGGTAGACTGTGTGTGGCAGTTAAGCTCCATGGATGTTATGTTTTCGTTACATAATCATTTGTTCTGTTTGGATAGTTAAGCTTCAGTTATAATTTTTTTTAACTATTCTTATATTCTGCAGTATCAATATGATTTTTTGCTGCTCATTCTCCCTATTTGTGCATTAGGATGTCTCAAATAGAAGGAACAAGTAACACAAAGAGTAGCACAATTAGAACTAACTGGAAGGATAATGAGAGGGTCAAGTTCTTTCTAGATTGTTGTATTAGTGAGGTGGCAAGAGCTGGGAGATCAGGAACATTACTAAGAAAAGAATCATGGGACAGAGTTGGAAAACAGTTGAAGGAGAAGTACAATATGGAGCTCACACAAAAGCAAATGAAAAATCAATGTTGTTTTATGTGGGGGAGGTGATGTGTAACTCTTGTGGGGCAGGTGATTCCTCATTATAACAATAACTAGTTGTTCTTTCTGAACTATGCACCTTATGAACCTACATCATCATGTAAGTATGTTGATTACATGCCTTCTGCTTATATATGCTACTCTGTTGAAGGTTTATGACCTGGAAACTAGTTACAAGATTCAAACCAATGCGGGAATGTATTGAAAGGCTTTGAGGGATTTATGTCATCATCCAAGAGCACTGCCAAGTATGTTATTGAACCTCAGTTTTCATGTTAAGCATTGATTCTCCTGAATTTTACATCTTTGTTTTCAATTTTACAGTTTTATGTACCCAGTACCCACCAAAATTGTGGCCCTATGTTCACTATGAATATTGGATGCTGAGTATTCTTGGGCAAAATATTCCGTTAATCTGTTGTAATGATCCATTTCAAGGACCTTCTTGATATTTTTATCTTTATGTTTTGTATGACACTTTGATCTCATAGTGAAAATATCCTTTTTCTTTTCCTTCCAATAAGTGTGATCATAAGATCATTTGTATCTGAATACGGATGCTTAAAAGATACAAGCAAAGATGGCATGAGCAGCAAGCTGTTATAATTGTATGTGGAGTATTGAGTTATAATCTCTCCTATTATAACATCAACATTTAAAAAAAATGCAATACTTCCTTTACCGTGTCTTTCCCAAAATGTCTCCACCACTACAACACTATCTATCAAAGTATCATGCTATGTTCCCCATGTATTTGTGTTCAGTTTTGTAGATAAAATGAGCTTACTGAAAAGGACTCAATGTTGAACACACTGGTGCAGATCCTAACAATTTTTCCAAAGGTTTTAAAATCTGTCTCTGAAATCATAACCAGTTCAGAAAGTTGTGGAATCTGTCTCTGAAATCATAACCAGTGAAAATTTTAGATCACTGGGTTTTTCACTGTCTTCCTCACGAATTTAGTCCCAGAGCTACAATTTTCATCCAGTTGTCTAGCTCCATTTGAATCTTTTTCAAGGTTTTTTTTATGGTGTTCTTTGTTGAACAGGTCTATCTCCATTGCACTCAGAAAGAAATGTTTTGACAGAAATTTGAAGCATATCATCAAAAGCCGATTGAGGAGGTAAAGGAGCTGGTGCTAAATGCACAAAAGAGCTGTTGGGGTTACCAGACAGAGGTGGCATAGGATCAGAAGTATAGACTACAAGTTGAGTGAATCCCTTCCCTCGAAGGGAGAACGAGATGTGTAGACTTTACAAGTTGAGTGAATCCCTTCCTCGAAGGGAGGCCGAGATGTATAGCATTCATATAACACACAACCCATGTATTTGTTGCTATTGTTATATGTAAATTTTTTGAGACAATTGATATATTAACTAATGTTTTATGTAACTTTTCTTGGATTTAGTGAATATTTTTAATATTTGTAGAGGTATATTTGCAATATGTAAAATATTAGGTGCTTATATGTAATTAAAAAATTACCATACTCCTTTAACTTTAGTAAATATAGAATAAAAATCACAAATTTAAGGATATTTTTAAGTATATAGGGTGTTTATGTAATATATAAAAATGAGGGACTTATATGTAATTATAAGATAGTTGAGAGATGTGTATATAAAATTATGAGAAATAAAAAATAAATTTAGACATATTAAGGATATTTATGTGAAATAATATATTAATTCAGATCTCAATTAAGTTGGTTATCAAACAACTCTTAATAGAAGTCTAATATATTTTAAGTACTTATTAAATTACAGATTTAGACAATAGATAGCAAATTAGACTTTAGACATTTTAATTAAGTGTTACCAAACGCCACCTTAAGCAGGCAAACTATATAAATCCCATTCAAGGCTATCATTATTATTACTTTGCGGCCCCATTTTTCATACCAAAATTGATACACGTTTAAAAATACCGATACGAGTAGAATATTGATCATGCATGCAGCTAACATGAAGATATTTTCAGAACACATGCAACTGAACCCAGGCCACAACCTAGAACCAATCCCAGAAAGTTTGTCGAACAAAGTTTGAAGTGTTTGCTTGTTTTTTTTAAAAAAACCAGAGTTCATATTCCTACTATCCATGTATGAAATAATCACAAACTTGACAACTTGAGCTCACTAATGTAGCAACAACAAGAGTGGACCTTTGAAAGAGCACATTCAAAATATCTGGTTAATGGATTGACAGTAAAACAATCCTTTGATTCTGAAGGAACTACTTAAGATCAGATCTTATAGCTGCAGGTCAACAGTTAGCTCCAACCCCCTTTTTCTTTATGTTTTCAGTATCAACACAGGACCTAAACATAACCCATGTAACATGTTTTGCAGTTGGGTGTGCTTCAGCTAGCTTGCTTTCACCCCCTTTAAAAAGGTGTGGTCACTGGGAAGAGAGGGGAAGGGGGTTGTCTTCTTTATATTCTTTTGATTTAGGGGCCTGGGCTTCTACCAGGAGACACAGACACACACTTGTGAGGATAACTTGAACTTGGGTGTGCCACTGTGATCCTCATTGTGGGTCAAGGGGAGTTAGTGAGAAGCATGTGGTAGTCAGGGGAGTTAGTGAGAAGCATGTGGATGAAGATTGCTCCAGAGGGATGAAAAGTACTGACTATTACTTCTCTGCATATGTTTTTTATGATAACATGCATTTCAATTTTCTTCATCCTTTTTTGGCAGTATCTTTTGCATTTTCTGGTCTATTACATGATTACTGGAACCATCTAGATGCCTGCAATGCTTCCTCAAAATCATCTTTAGGAAGTCACCATCAATTTAGAAGACTGAAAATTCTGTGTTCTCCATCAGCAGTGTTGCATGTAATGTTATGCCATTTCTTCTTTGACCAATTTCCTTTGTTTACCAGAGTGGGTTTTGGACTACCGTCGAGGAAGGCTGGGTCTAGATATGATACAACAAAGATATGGTTTTTGTATCCATTGAACAAATGCATATGCATATTATTTCAAGTGCATGACCTGGATGGTAACATAGCTTCCATTAGTAATCTTCTACTAAGCCTCAGGTATCTATTGTAGATGCAAACAAATCAAGATAGCATTTTCTATTGTTAGCTTGTCTCTTTTTATATTTTACCGGCTAGAAGAGAGAGAGAGGCCCAAGGTGCTTAAGAAGGATGGACAGTTGTGGTTCATCATAAAGGTAGAAAGAAGACAACAGATTCTAAAAGTGGAATTACTGTCTGATCTGTTCCTCAAGCTGCTGTTGAGGATAAAATGGCTAAAAAGAAGCAAAATGAACTTGCTTTAGATTTCTACAGATAAAATGGCTAATCGATCAGGCTTGTGATCATCATATGTACTCTCTTTGCCTTGAATCTGATTTTGAGTAGGTAGCTAATTGTTGTTTACGATATGCAGGTTGCTCCTACTCTAGTTGTTTACGATGTGCAACTGTTGCAGGTATAATTTACTTTATATCACTTTCTCGTTGTGTTCATTTTGGACGATTTCTAACTTGAGTGCATCCTATTTTATTGCTTTAGCTATTATGTTCAGTCAAGTTGGCAGTGGAGAAGGGACTTGCTTAAGGGCGAGATGAGTCATATGTCAAGCAGTTATCTGAAAACTTTTATTGGAGCGATCAAAGAAATGGCAACATAATGATCATGGAGCTATGCAACATCCAGACTGTACTTTTACTTTTTAAAAATATTTTTTTATTTGGAGCTATACAATTATCCCCCTTGAACTAGAACTTTCAGTCAACTGCACCAACATGGATGATTCAACTCGATCATATTAATAGATTTGTTTGTATGTATCTATTGGATGTCGCAGCATTTGACTTCTTTCTGCTCTAAAAGTTTCCTTTGCGGGTGAATTTTTAAATTTTTTGTAGTGAAATTTTAATTATTTTTGTAGTGACATTTAATTTTTTAGTGAAATTTTAGGTGCTTAATGTAATTAAAAATTGTAAAATATAGGTGCTATATGTAATTAAAAAATTGTATTATATATAAATACCATACTCCTTTAACTTTAGTAAATATGGAATAAAATCACAAATTTAGGGATATTTTTAAGTATGTAGGGGTATTTATGTAATATATAAAAATTAGGGACTTATATGTAATTATAAGATAGTTGAGAGATGTATATATAAAATTATGGGAAATAAAAAATAAATTTAGACATATTTTTAAGCATATAAATATTTATGTGAAAAATATGTTAATTCATATCTCAATTAGTTGGTTATCAAACAACTCTTAATAAAAATCTAATATATTTTAAGTACTTATTAAATTACAGATTTAGATAATAGATAGTAAATTAGACTTTAGACATTTTAATTAAGTGTTATCAAACGTCACCTTAATCGGAGATAAATAATTCTGCTATCAAATCATCAATATTTGACACACTTATAAGGCATCTACTTGGCATATATAAATGTCATGCCACTACGCCAATTTGATCTTTAACAGCAATTTATCTGACAGCCAATTTATATTTGCTATTAATTAATAGCATTTTTTACAAAATAGCTTCTAATAAAACTACTTGATAGTTACGGTGACTATTACATTTAATAGCAATAATAATTAGCTGTTAATAAACAGCTTTTTTTAATATTAGCCATTAATTATTCTAATCAGATGACGATTATCTTTTACAGCATATTTATTAGCTATTATATCATTTAGAGTAATAGATATTTTGGGGGAAAGTTTAACTTTTATGGGAAACCTGCTCCCGCGGGATTAGCAGAAGAAACCTACGTGAGGATTACCCCCCCCCCCCCCCCCAGCCGCCATCGCACACCAAGCCCCGTGAAGCCTCCTCCTTCCTCACATCACCGTCCGGGACGAATACCCCGCCCGGCCGCCGTCGCACACCAAGCGCCATGAAGCCGGCCTCCTCCTTCCTCATATCCACGTACGGGACGATTACCCCGCCCGGCCGCCGTCGCAATGGAAGCCCCGTGAAGCTAGCGGCCTCCTCCTTCCTTGTATCCGGGACGAATACCACGCCCGCCGCCGTCGCCACCCAGCCCCGTGAAGCCTCCTCCTTCCTGACATCCCCGTACGGGACGCATACCCCGCCCGGCCGCCGTCGCACACCAAGCCGTGCAGGGCCACGAGTAATCTCTACACAGTCGGCGTTCTTTCCTCTCGCGGACGACTGCGGCCCTGCACGCTTCAGAAGTCTTTGCAGGAGCTGTCAACGTCCTTCATGATCGCCCCAGGTGTGGACTGGTGATCGCTACCCACGGCCTACCCAGTCGCCGCTCCTTCCTCTCGCGGACTGACTGCCGTCAATGTCCTTCATGATCGCCCCAGGCGTGGACTGGTGATGCTAAATATGACTTTTCTCTTGCAGGTCACAAGGGTAGAAGAATGATCTACATGAAGACAGCTTGAAATGAAACATTTTGTCATCTCTTTTTTCTTTTCTCCTTTGGACATTTCATGATGACCATGTCAGAACCACCTACATTTTGAATGTTCATTGAGACAATGTTTGGAAAACATATTTTACTCTTTTGTATTTGTCATTTCTAAAAATGTGCGATGTCTTGTGAGAATGGATGTATATGATGTCTTTTTCGTGGAAATGGATTATGGATATGTATGATGTTTTGTGGTAGGTTTTTGCCAATGAATCATAAATGTTGTGGAAAGATCTATCGAATACAGATAGAACAATGTACATTTTGATATATTGTATACAGGTGTGTTGTATAATCAACTATAGTGATCATTTTAAATGTCACTATTATAAACTTTTAGTAGCAAATGTATATGCTAATATATGTTATTATATACATTTTAGTGGCAATTATATTTGTTGTTAAAATATATATTAGCAGCCAATTACTCTTTTTCAGTAGCTATTTAAATTGCACAATATCTATCTTCAAAAGCAATAAGAAATGCTGTTAATACGTATAGTGACAAATATGTTCTAATTTTAAAAGAATAAATAATAGCCATTATATTAGCTTCTAATGGTATACAATGGAAGCAATTATATTTGCTACAACAAATAAAATGATAGCCAAAAGATTAGCTACCAATAATAAATATATTTAGCAGCAATTTTAAATGCTTATATTGCTAATTATTATAGCCATTTAAATAGCTATCAAACGTTTTTGCGACACTTAGACAACAAATAGAGTACACTTGTGCATATTTATAACAGCTTTTATAAGTGTCATTAAAGATTCCTTTTAGCAGCTATGATTCTGAATGGCTGCTATTTACTTTTAGCGACGGAACTTATACAGCCACTTTTGGATGGCTGTTAAAACGATTTAGTAGCCATTATTTTAGCTATAGCAGCATATAAAATTACTACTAAAAGTCACATTTGTGTAGTGTGCCTATCTGAAACTCACAAGTAGGCTCTATTGATTTCGCTAGTTCCTCTCTCTCTCTCTCTTTATAGAGTTGAAATCCTCTCTGTTTCTCGTAGGAGGGAGACTTGATCAGTATTATGGATGGGGTGAAATTTTTTTATTTTAACTTTTATTTTAAAATATTTTTTATATTTTATACAAGAGTTAAAAAAAAATTCACCCCACCGTGCTGAGAGTGAGAGGATCCCAACTTCTCTCTATAAGCGGTACAAGAAAAAATTGATAAAGCGTGCGTCTGCACTGCAGTCTATTTCACTTGGGCAACACGACGGAATTCGATCGTCCATGACAAATAGTCTGAGTGAGAGTAATAAAGTCAGACCATCGAGGATAAAAATAAAAATAAAAAATCACGAGTGATGAAGTGGATGAGAGAAATGAGAACCAGACAAATAGAGTCATAATAAGAATGGAAAAAGCCTCGTGACTCTTCCTTCTATTGCCACTAGTCAAAGAAACGTTCGTGGGTGTAGTTTAATTATTAAAATAATTTAAAAAATAAATAAGAAAAAATAACTTTTCATATATTTTAAAATAATAAATAATCAAAGATATCACTACATGATTCAATTTTTTTAATTAAAATATATTATGTTATAATTTTAAAAAAATCATAAAACAAAATGACTATAGAATATATCATGGAAAAGCACCACAAAAATTAAAAAAAATAAGTATTTTCTTCTTGATAACATTTATTGAAATGTTTAATCATCTATTCCTATTAATTTCATGTGTATATTGATGTATGATTAATTTAAATGATCACATTTATTTAAAAGTTCGAAAGATGCATTCACGTTTAGTTCTGATCGAAACATCTGATCACAAATTCGTACATATATACACATAAATTTACATAATATGATCAATAGTGAGAGAAATGAAAAACGCTAGAGAGAGTATAGAAACATTGAAAAATAGTAGGATTAAAAAATGGTAGATCAAATAATATAAAAAAATTACTCCATGTGCCCATCCCTTTCAATGGCTATGATAATTTTAGAATCGCAGCAGACATGCACCTCTTCCGACTTTTCTTCACCATGTCCTAAAATCAAATTGAGTCCCCAATACTGTCGTCGTTGCTGGTGCCCTTTCCACTGTGCTCCTTGGAGACAAGGAGAGGGAGAGGGAGAGAACGTAGAGGGCTTCCCGTCCTCGCCGTCCATTTAGGACACTGACCGGCCGATCTCCGATTTCTTCGTAGCCAAGGTCGAGCACATCATGCAGACAGCCAATGGTACACCTCCTGCCGCTCATCGGGCTCCTGCTGCAGGACCGCATGGCGGGCACCCACGTCTCCACACCTGCCTTCTTCTCGGGGCCAAACAAGCGACATGTGATTAAATGGGCTCACCCCGCCAACAGCAGCATCATGCAAGGGATTCGACAGCCAAACAACTCCACGCCGTGGTCCACCGAGCTTTGCCACTACTGCGACTGTGAGCATCTATTGTTTGTATCAATGCCTAAGAAACATCGATCGTTCATGTCTGTTGCACCATCTTGGATGTTCTCCGATTTGTCTCTAATACTTTTATGTGATCTATATATGAACGCACACCTTTGTCCTCTTTCTTCTTCCTAAATGACGAGTGTGGGGTATTGCTTCTCTTGGTTGTAGGTTTGATCACCTCTGTGTGCTCCTGCATCACCTTTGGGCAAATCGTGGAGATTGTGGACAGAGGAAACACCAGTAAGCCGACCACCACCCTTTCCTCTATTCTCCCTCCCTATTTGTGAACACTAGCTTTCGAGTAATTCATGCAAGATATATCGCCATCACTACCCATCTAGAGAAACATAGCAAGATTCCAGATTTCTGATTTGGATCGAGAGATGGGTTTCATGCCATTAGCTCCCTCCTCCCTCTACCCACATTGTTCATCCATCTTATTGATGCTTGATAGATATATAGATGGATGGATGGGGTCATGGGCTTTGTACGGACTTGAACTCTCCAATCTCCATTACCATATATACTTGATCACAGTGTGATGAGCACGTTGTGGACTGAGCAGGGCAAACGTACGGGCTGTCGGGGTTGATGGGGCTGGCGTGCCTCTACTCGTGCTTCTACCGGGGGCGGATGCAGGGGTAGTATAACTTGGAGGAGGCGCCCACCCACGACTACCTCGTCTACTTCAGCTGCAAGGCCTGCGCTGTAGCAACCCACTATTTTAATATAAAAAAATAATTAGAAATTTGAATAAAAAGGGTAAACTATTAAATGAAGGGTCCCATTGAGTTATTGGGCCAATAAGTGATCAAACTAAAGAAAATAATGTTTAAAATTTGTAATCACCAAATACCTATGGATGAATGAGTCATTTAAACGTAAATAAGGGTTAATTGGGTCATTATCATGACCTAAACTTAAGCCCAACATGAGAGGACGAATTTCTCTCTATGTGACTTGCTAATGGGGTTGGATTAAGATGGAAATAGTATAGAGGGAAGTTCTAGTCATGGTAGGATTACTACCATGAATTTGGAAACCCCAAACCTAGAATTAAGCAAACCTAGCTACATAAAATCATCATAAGACCCTCTAGAGCCGACTTAGCAAGCTCTCTTCGTTGCTGGATGTGAGAAGGATGCCCAGGAGCAAGGAGGACGATCCAAAGGTTTGGATTCGTGAAGAACATCTTCCCCAAGCCTCTACATCAACCCTTAGCAACCAGAGACTTCTAAGCAAGCAAAGGTAGGTGTTCTTGGCCCAAAACTAAATGAATCATATACCATGAGAAAGAGCATTAAGTCTAGTTTCGTTTGCACCTGGTTTGCCCATTTTTCATTAAGCGTGCTAGTCGTATTAAGCGTTTTCCAAGAGTCACACATGATTAGGGCTTTTCATGTTCATACTATGATTCACACATACGAGGCCAAATTGGGTCAACCTAAAGCCATAGTTCTTTTCTACTTATCGTCCACTACAACTTTTATGTTCAGAGTTTTGTCTAAGGACCTCCATATTTTGAGTTATAGGTCATTCATGAGGAAGCTACGTCGTTTTTACTATTTTTAGGTAAGAACCTTGAACGCGACCACTCCAGACGTCGCGTTCCTCACTGCATGAACGCGATGTACAACCCCGTCGCGTTTCTCTGAAAGGAGACCGAACATCTCGTCGCGTTATGTGTTTGACCCAACGGCCTTGACACATGAGATTGTGTGTCGCGTGGTTTTGAGCGTCCGTCTAGAACCGACCGGACCTACCGTCGCGATTTGACTTGTTTCTTGCCCTCGAGTTTTGCACAGTTTTTACATTCAGATTTTTTAAAAACTCCAAAATGCGACATATCGAGCCGTCGTGATTCTGAGTCATTACGACTCGTTGGCAGTCGTGTTATAAAGGCGGCTAACAAGACTGTCACGTTTTAAATGTCATAGCGACATATCGGCCTGTCGTGATATGAATGCGACAGAGAGAACCATTGCGATTTAGAGTTTTCACAGTGAACTGGAAGTGT
>JACBKR010003321.1:0-29965 GCA_014218235.1 Colocasia esculenta
TTAAGTGCTTTGTTTTCAGACTTAAATTCACAAAATTTTTCAAATAGTACAGTATAAGCCTCTTCCTATTCATCAATAGAAAAATTCTCGAAGGAAGAGTTTACCTCAGTTGAATCGTCACTCTTCGCCATGAGACACTGAATCTCTTCATCTTCCGAGGTGGCTTGACTGTCCTCATCTTCATCGCTCCATGAAGCCAACATTGTTTTGGCTTTCTTGAACGTGAATTTGTCTTTCTTCAATTTTTTCTTAAGCGGGGCATTCTCCTCTCATGTGCCCCTACTTCTTGCACTCATAACAAACACATCAGATTTTTTGTTAGGTGAATCAAATCTGTTGGTACCCTTTTGGAACGGTTTTGAGTTTCCTGAACCTCTTTTCTTGAATTTGAGGAACTTCTTAATTGTCTAGTGAGCATGGCCATCTCGTCATTCTCACTATCACTAGAGGATTCAGACTCAATACTTTCCTGTTGAGTACTCCTTTTGGAATCTGAAGAGACTTTCTTGGAAGCTTTCAAAGCAATGGACTTCCTTGGGTTCTCTTCAGTTTCCTTCCTTTTCACATTCAATTCATAGGTCATGAGAGAACCAATCAATTCATCCACCTTCATGGTTGAAAGATTCTTGGAATCCTCAATGACAGTGACTTTGGTGTCCATGAGGATGGAAGAGACCGAAGTATCTTCCTCACCAAATCACTCTCTGAGTATTCCTTTTTAAGACCTTTTAGTCCATTTATCAGAACCATGAATCTAGCAAACATGTCAGATATTGTCTCATCATGATTCATCTTAAACATTTCATATTCTGAGACTAGCATGCTTACCTTAGATTCTCTCACCTCAGACGTACCTTCATATATTAACTCGAGCTTGTCCCACATCTCCTTAGCTAAGGTGCATGTGGAGACCCTCGAGTATTCCTTTGGATGGACCGCGCAATGCATCATGTTGAGGCGCTCCAGTTGAGAGTTCCTTTGGCATCTGGTCTTTAGTCCATGTATCTTTGTCTTGAGGCAATTCATATGGTCCTGTTCTAACTATCTTCCATAATTCAAAGTTTTGTGCACGTAGAAACACTTGCATGCGGTTTTTCCAATAGGGATAGTCAGTGCCATCAAAGAAGGGTGGCCTAGTGACTGAATGTCCCTCGGCCATATACCCCTTACTAGAAACCATAAGATCAAGGATCTCCTGATCGTAAGATCAAATAGATGTGACAGTAAACGGAGAAACCTCGCTCTGATACCAATTGAAGTGTTGCGGAATTCCCTATATGGTAATCTAGAAGGGGGGTTGAATAGATTACTGCCTATTAAGAACACTTGTTGCCTTCTTTTCGATAAGATACAAATTACTAGAAGTTATGGCAAGGACTAAACTTAGTGTGGATGTGTGTGATTCGATGATAGATATAAACAGATGATTAGACATGTGTATATGCGCCGTGCCTACCAAACATCTAACGTAGAAATGTTCAAACCACGAGACACGATGATTTACGTGGTTCGGAATACACAACTCGTGTATCCTACATCCACGGGCCACACGCACACGCAGAACAATCTGCTTATGAGCTAGTTCAAGAACTACAACTCACACACACACGTGTTCTCTGATGTGTAACCACGATCAGAACAACACCACACGTGTATCAAGCACAAGGACTGCTTGAAACACACCACACACACACAAGTATGGATAAAAGTGAAACAGAGAAGAGTTTGAGAGTTGAGGATCAAATCCAATTGAAAACTCTTCTGATGAACGTCTGGGTAGACTTCAAGCTTCGTCTTGATGATCAAAAGTTGATGGAGAGGCTTGAATCCACGACGTTCAGACTTCACCGCTGCACGGAAGACTTCTCTTGTTGAATCTGGGCAGCAGGTAGAAGCAGAGCAGTAGGGCAAGACTTTTCTTGAGAGGCTTTTAGGGTTCTTGCTTGGAGGCTGCTTGTGTACGTGAATAGCTTCAAAAGATTGCTTATATATTGGTGTTTACATATGGAGATACGTGGTACATGGAAACACCAAGTTTGGTAACATCCAAACTTCCTGTATTTGAAGCAACAGGTCGGCTGTCGACAGGTCTTCAGGCTGCTGTCGACAGGTCTTGACAGTTTGTCATTTGACAGAAGTCTGGAAGTTCAGGTTTGGCTCTGACTGAGTACATCTGTCGACATGTCTTTTGGTGCTGTCGACAGGTACCTGGTTTTCCAGAAACCTGAAGTGTCTGACTGGTAATTCTGTCGCAGGTGTCTGGCTGCTGTCGACAGGGCTTGTCTTCCAGAGTCTGTTGAGTGCTGACTGTGTGTATCTGTCGACAGGGTCCTTGGTGCTGTCGACAGGTACACTGTCTTTTGACATTTGTTGACCTTTTTCTACATGTTGTTGGTACATGTCTTGAGTGTGTGTCTCCTACATTATTGAACATAGTTAGTGAGACATTATAGTCATTTAAACCAGCATTATACCAACATATTGTGACATGTCATATGTATCAAGATCTTATGCAATTTTAAACTCAATTCACATTGTTCACTTGTTTACTTTGTTCATCATTGATCATCAACAAAACATGTTGTATTTATGATTTCGAATGTGAACCCACAGGACGAACTAAGTACATTGACATTCGTTATCACTACATTTGGGATTTAGTTGCAAAGAAATTAGTGGTTCTTCAGCACATTTCAACAGGTTATATGTTGGCAAATCCACTAACTAAACAATCCCAGAGAGGCATTTGTAACCCATATTAGAACTATGAGATGTGTAAACTATAATGTACACAATTATTCATTGATAATTAATTTATTATGTTTTCCTTCCTTATGTGTGTCTATGGTTGGAATACTTTACACATCAATAAAAGTGTCACTAGGCTCTAAATGACCCCCTCACACGGGTCATTTGCCTTGGCGCTAAGAAAGCGAGCAAGATGAGACAATTTATATCTATGGCGCTATGAGAGCGAGCAAGATAAATTTATATCTATGGTGCTATAAGAGCAAGCAAGATATATTTTTTTTATTGTCGCCTTAAATTGAATTAAGATGAGATCCCTCTGGATCGATCATGTAACGGCCCTAGATATTTATGCCCAATAATGGCTCCATATCCAAGTCCGCCTCCCGCGATCGGACCGAAGTCTCGCAAGGGATAATGCGCACAAGTGCCTAGTAGAAATATAAAAGACAACAATAACAATATAAGACATAAGAAAGTACATGTGCTCATATTTGTATACAACAATGTACAACTGTCCCATTACATCATTACATGTCCAATAAAAGAGTACAACTACCTAGGGCATACCTCGAGGGAGCAAAGCTCACATACAGACACAACTAACTCTACTGTTGGTGGTACAAGTCTTCTACAATGCCTCCGTAAGCCACATAAAGCCGCTAACACCTGAAAAGAGCTGTAAGGGAGTGAGCCTCAACACGTCACTGGCTCAGTAGGGACCTCCCAAAAACAACAACTAACACTGAAGAGACCTCAACCACAAAGGGTCTCACTGGCAACACCGATAGCCAAATCACAACATGATCACACAAGGCATGATTAAACAACAATTATAGATAAGCTACCAGCTAATTCAATCCTCGAAAAGTAAGGGGAAACAGCAGGACTAGCTCGGCATTACTATTATACATAAGCCTACCAGCTAATTCAATCCTCAAAAAGTAAGGGGAAATAGCAAGACTAGCTTGGCATTACTAGTCCGCCCGACAGCTAAAAGGCCTCGACCATAAGCCTCACCAGCAGACCACTACCTAGGCTACCAGTCTTACAGGCAAACCATTGCCTAAGCCGTAAGCCTCACAGAAGGCTACTCACGCAGGGTAATGGGACTGGCATCAACCTGCCAATCCCCACATACCAAAACCATAATCGGAAGCTTACCCTAAACATGGTAAGACACAATGCGTGACTGGTACACAACGTACCACAACACAAGCTACCCACGAAGGGTACAGGTACCTACTACCATGAGGTACCACTACAGAACCACAACCACAACTGTGCCAGCACCAGGGCACACCCCAATGGGTAAAACCTCAGCCAGAGAGTCACTACACAGAGGCCACAACCGGTGGCAAAACACGAGTCGGAACGGAACGATGCCACCACACAGAAAGGACTACTAGTTCATGACACCATTATCCAACCCGGACAACACAGCACAAGAACCACCTCTTAGTCTTGCAGTCATGGATGAAAGGTCCAACTGTCGCTCCACACCCACAAGCCAAAGAACATGGAGACCAACTAACACCACACCTGCAGACCACACAGTTGCAGGCCCATGCCTGACACCTTTAGGAACTTCGGCCCGAGCTCCTTAAAGTGAGGCACTGGAAACACAGGACTAGTTGGGGACCAGTGACGTTTACTGGTGTCCATTCCCCAACCACGAGCACGCTACAAGTGACTACACACCCACAAACACAAGTTGCTGCCCCCTGTCGTCTTCCCCTCTGCCAAACATACAACTCAAGCACAAGAGTGAGGATGTCTAGGAAGACGACTCAGACCTCTGTGGTAAACACCGTACCGGGACAGCCCCGAGCACAACACTCGTGGTCTGGCTCACCAAGGAACCTGGGTATCCGACTGAAGAGGTATTCCGTAGGTGCCGGACAACCAGACTCAGCAACACACAAACCACGATATACATACTTATACAACCTTTATTTGTAAACCATAGTATACAAGTGTCAGATTAGCTCGTCACCGGTCACACCATGTGACCCTCAAGCCATCCTACACCGATATATACATGAACCACAATATCATACATTAACCTTGCCTGTCATTGGTCGTCTCATGACCTCTACGGCAATACCAAACCACAATAACACTTTAATCGCTTAACTATCACAATAACATAACATGAATCACACGATTCACTAACTAATCACATAACAACTCTTAACCCGACATAGGCTTTACTAACATTAACCACCTTAGATAATCTTTAAAAGACAGCAAAGACCAGGGCTAGGTCTACATAGGACCCTCACTGCCCAAGCACACACTCACCCCTCAGACGCTAAAACGCGACGGACACAGGCATCGCCTTTCAAATCGCGACGACCTGTCCACGCAATTCAAACACTAACGCGACAAGGCCCAGTGTCCCAATAGCCCGATACGTCGCCTTTAAGCCAAACCTGACAGTCGGAGTTCAAATTGCGACGACGCGATGCATCGCGATATCAAAGTCAGTTAACACACGCATAAATGACGACCCTCTGGTCGTGTTTACACCAATCGGAACAGCTCATCAATCGGAAACAGATGCGACGACTCACTGCGTCGCGTTCATACCATGAACGCGACGGTTAAGCCCATCGCGTTTCAAATGCAACTGTGGAGTCAGCTGCATGGCTGAACCCCGCCTTCTCCACAGAAGAACCAACACATAAGCGATACAAACTTAAAGCTAAGACATTAAACATGATATTCTCAATAAAGAAACCACCACACATGCCTCCACCCCTTTTAAACCATTCAACACAAAGTAACATAATAGGAAGTCTCCCTACCACTGAACGAGTCTGAAGAACACAAAGAACTCCTAGCCGCCGTGTGTCCATGCTCCGGACGCCATCCCCATGTGGAATCTACACCGCACGAGCCACCAGGAAGTCGAATCGTCGGAAAACCCTCAGCAACCTCCCCCCTTCGCCTGGACAGAGCTTCCTCTGCTCTGTCTTGGCGAAACAAAGCATTTAAGTCACATTCGAAATCGCTACGTAGCCAGACGTCACGTTTAAGAGTAAAACACGATGACCCTGACCGTTGCCAATTGAAACCCGACGCACCACGTGTCACAGAGGCAGTTCTATGAATTGTAATGTAGTAAGCCATCGCGTTTCAAAATGTGATGACATGTCCTGTTGCGTTCACAACTAGCGAACCTGTGGGCTAAATGGGCTGAGAACTAAGGCCCGCAACGCCCACACAATGCACAGAAACCTTGGCTAAGGCCCAATGACCACCTCTTGGTCAAGGGCACCACTCCAAAACCATTAAACTCAGATCTGAAAAGATCGTGTCACTATAGATCACAGGGTATGAGAATCAAATATGTGAAGCCTTTATTAAGACGTTGTGAGTTTTGTGATAAGACGTCATGAGACTCAGGTTAGCCGCAGTGGGAGTGGCTAGACTTAGAACCGTACGGTGTTTTCATTACGTTATATGACATACCCATAATGATGGAAGAACATCGTAGCATGTGTCCCATACGACATGTGCGTAAGATGACTGCTTAAGAGAATGATGAATGGGATCTCTGCTTCATCATTGTGTGTGCTCTTGGATCATAATTTATTGATCCATATGTACCCTTAGGACTTGAGATCTATGTCATGAAAGGGAGCTTGATGTCACTACTTTTGCATGCTCCTTAGGTCTATGGTTGATACAGTCCAGCGAGACATGACTAGGAAGGTCAAGACTAATTGATATGACATAAGAACTCAAGAAAGACATCTAAATATTGCACCATGTTTTGTGGCTCATACCTCAAAGGGCTCTGTCGATTTAGTGGCGATAAAATCATGAGTACAAAAACATTCAAGTTTTGACGTCCCTTGTTTTTAAAGAGATCTAGGATGTCAAAGCTGGTGAATATTGAAGATATCTAGGGTACTACGGGATTTCTTTAGAGCATTGTGATATGTTAGTTTTGGTGATAACTTAATAGGTCACTACTCATATGTAGTATTGACTCTCGTAAGGTCGCTCACTCCATTCGCCATATGAAAGATTGGGAAGCAAGTCTCTAGAGATGAATTGCTCTTAGTAATCAACTGACAATTTTATTATGCCCTCTGTGGGCAAGTGGGACATGTTAACCGATGGTAACTACCATCGGTGGTTGCCCACACAGGGCAACCAAAGGCCTTTGGGATGGAGACAAACCGCATGGGCGGTTGTCTCCTGAGTCTTATGGACTCTTTAAATCTCTCCCATGCCTATCCCATGAGAGGGTTGGTTCCTACTCTTGGTGTTCACCCTGCGCAAGTCTCTTTCTCTCTCTTATGTTAGACTTCTCACAAGAGCATCACCATCGCATTCCTTAGGTGTTTGGATTGAGGAAACAACGAAGAAGACTCTTATAGCTTTCTTCTCGATCCTATGAGTTTCCCAAACGCCAGAACAGTGATAAACAATTACTAGACTATAAAGATAGTCGAATGGGTCAGAAATCCCCAATAGCCCCTTAGAGGTTCCCAACAAGCCAAAATCTTCTGGCGTCCATGAAATGAAAATTTTGCAAGGGAAGAGAGTGATGAACTCAATCATCTCCCCCATCCAATTTTAGAAGAAAGCTTCCCCTAGTCTATTTTTTAAGCAGACGCCCGATTCCACTGAAAATAGGTTATTTTAATCATGTTGATGTCTCCAAGGAAGTAACAAACATGTTGATAATCATAGTTGGAATTATTTGTCCTACTCTTCTTTATGGTAAACACTACACTTATGGGGATGAATGAGAAAATATCTTTGTGCAGATTTTGTTTCTCCTCGATCAAGTGGTAACATAATTTTTAGCTTTGATGCAGCCCTTTTTTCTAGGTGGAGGGGGATATGGTTCATACACGACACACACAATAAGGGAAACAAAAGTGATAGTACAAAAGTCTGAAAGATAGTTTCCAAGGACTTATCAATGATAATCATAGAACATATAGGATACTGGAAAGCTAGAAGAGTATAATTCAAAAACTTGGGTCATATCATCAACTGTGTACAAAATGCATTGCTTAAGATATACTTAAATTTACAAACTAAACAGATCAAAGGACAAGCAAATGCAGAAACAAAACAATAAAGATGCCAATAACAACCAAAAAGGATAATCAACACAAAAGTAATTATAAAGCAATTTTGCAAACTATGCAACAATTGGTATGCATGGAATCAAAAGAAAAAACCTTAATATAGAATGAAATTCTAAAAATATTGTTTGCCAATCAATGTTTCTTTAAAGCATACCACATGCAAAAAAATGTTCTCAGAATTAATGCAACAACCTGAGCTTTTGTGAATTCCACTGACACAGATGAAAAGAGAATAAATAAACTTTGGTTAAGTAGATTTCAATTAACATGGTAAAAGTTTAGATGGTCAATCAAATAGGAAATATACCAAATGATTGCTCAACACATTCTGAGGGGACACTCCAAAAACTCAAAAAAGAGTTGAGAATAGAACAATTCAACCCACTTCTCACAGTAAAAGCAACCTGCATTGAACAAGAATATAAACTTTTCTAGTAATCAAACCACAAGTTGTATGTGTTATCCTTTGTGAGATATTTACAATCTCTATTCCCCTCAAAGCTACCATCATTTACAACTGTAGAGGCTATTTTCAGTCTCCTAGGCCTATAGGCCCATTATTGTTCATCGAGAAGGCTAGGCTCTGGTCATCAAGCCACGTGTCCTCGGGTTCAGCCACTGGCTTCCGAACACGTTCTGGCCGCCAGGCGCCTAAGGGCACCAAAGTATGGTTTCCGGACGCCTCATAGCCTGTTCGAGCAGGATGTGGTCTACTGGGCAGACTACGTGCCTCCTGCTCGAACCTCCTGCAACCGATCACTTAAGGCACCAAACACCGAGCAGCACTATCGAGCACCGGGCACAGCGCAGCCTGGGCTGAGCAAGGCTTTGCGCGACGCCCCTTGGCCTGCGGCCCTGAGCGACCCTTCGCCTACCAACGACAGTTAATACGACGGGGTAGCAAGCAGCTCATGGTTAAGGGTATTAACGATGGAGAATCCCAACGGGCGCCTCAAGCGGACAACTCCCCATCTAGGGACTCCAACCGACGCGTCCCTTCGATCATCATTGAAGAAGATTGTGTCCGGACCCTTCATCTCCCTTGTCTATTAAAGGGACAGGTAATCCTCATGCAATGGTACGGGACCTTCCCCACACACACTCGCCCACGCGAGAACACACACCAGAGAACCTTTCATTTCTGTCTCCTTTGCAGTCTGACCTGACTTAGGCATCAGAGGGTTCCCTCTGATTCTTAAACCGGCCCCCCCTGATCCTCTCTAGGTTTTACAGGCCCTCGTCCGCACCGGAGACAGTCACTTCCCTCTATCTTAAGTGGAGGCCCATTCGGCCCAAGACTGAACAGGAAACTACGTCCACATTTTTGGCGTCGTCTGTGGGAACGACAACTGCCATGGCTCGCAGACGATCCTCTCACCAGAACCCCGATAGTAGGGCAACGCGGTCTTGCCAGTCATGTGCAGACTCGTGCGACCAAGTCCCTCCTGGCGGCGGTAACACAGCCCCCGCCGGAGCAGTTACCAATGGTCCAGTGGCTGACGCCCCGGCATCGGCCCAGGAGGTAACCGAGCTCCAGGTGCAGTTGCAGAAGCTGATGGGGGTTTGTCAGGGACTTAAGGCTCAACTGGCAAGGCAACCAGCCCCGACGATTCCCCCGCCCCTAGAACAGCAGGCGGAGTCATCCCGATGATGACCCTCCATCCCGACGGCGCAGCAGAAACAACGTGAGGAGTCAGCCCGACGCTAGCGAAGAGCTTCGTCAGCCCGCCGAACACCGAAACAGCGGGAGACCTCGCCCCGCCGGTCTGCTGTGGCTCCTCCTCCTCCATGCTACGTCGTCGGTGCCAACTCCCATGGGTCCAGGCGCGAAGGCTCTACACACTCCGACCAGGAGTTAGCCATACATCTTCGCCGCGTCGTCGACCTTGAGCATCGCATAGACGCGATGGTTTAGAGGGCAGAAGGCAAAGCTCCAGAAGACGATGACATGGACTTTCGCTCCCCGTTCGCGGTGAAGATCCTGGAGGCCCAGGTCTCCCCAAAGCTGCCCCTACCTTCCATTGCACCCACGACGGCACCTCTGACCTGGCGGACCACATCCACAGGTTCGAGTCGCATATGGTGTTCCACGGAGCATCAGACGTGGCCAAGTACGTCAGGCTTTTCCGGCCATGCTAAAGGAGACCGCGCGGGCATGGTTTGAAACCCTCCCCGCAGGCTCCATTTCATCCTTCCCTAGTTGAAGAAATCCTTCTAGGACAACTTCCTGGGTGGAAGATCGCAGCCGCGCATAGGCGCCTCCCTTCTGTCTGTTCGGAAGAAGAAGGGCGAAGCACTCTGGGACTATGTCAAGCAATTCCAGACTGAGGTGCTCTACACCCACGCCTGGACGTCCCCCTAGCCACCAGTGCCCTCATCCAGGGCACTCGCGATGGCTTCCTCCAGAGACGCTTGCGGTGCAGCAGCCGTCCACTCTCACCGAGCTCCTCTCTACCGCCCACGCCACGCCGCGTGTGAAGAGAGCCTGGATGCAGCCACCGAGCTGAGCAGGGTGAGCCCACAGAGAAGAAGAGACCTTCCGACAATGATTCCGACCGAGAACGGAAGAAAGGTCAGCACAATGTAGACTCACCGCGCGCCGACCACGTCCCTTCACCGACTACACCCCCCTCACGGTGGCCCCTGAACAGATCCCGGCCGAGATCCGACATGAACAGTATGTTCGGTGGCCTCCGAGGATGCGCTCTGACCCTCGCAGGTGTGATCAAGATAAATACTATCGCTTTCACCGCGACCACAGCCACAACACCTCCGAATTCCGCCAACTTAAGGATGAGATCGAATCCTTGATCAAGCGTGGCTACCTTGGACGGTACGTGCACCGCAATGAAGAATGCCGAAGACGCCGAGAACAACCCCCAAGTAGCCTATCAACAATGAGCCAAATGGGCAGGAGATCAATGTCATCGTGTGAGGTTTCGGCGCGGGCAGAGAGAGCGGCCAAAGCCAACATGACTATGCTCGGAGGGTGCACCAGGTCGAACGGCTCCCGGCGCCAATACCAAGCCCTTATCCCAGTCCAGCACAGGCATGATCTGAGGAGGCCATAACCTTCTCGGATGATGATCTTGTAGGAGTTTCAACTCCACACACTAATGCGTTGGTCATCTTGGCTACCATCAATCACTGTACTATGTGTCGCATACTGGTAGATAATGGAAGTGCCCCCCGACGTGTTAGCTTACGACTACTTCTTATTAATGGGCTTGAAAGCCGACCGCCTCTCCCTAGTAGAATCGCCTCTGTTCGGCTTCTTTGGGGTCTCGTGCATCCAATGGGATGGTATGTCTCCCCGTAACCCTAGGAACAACACCAAAGAGAGTGACCAAGATGGTGGATTTTCTAGTGATCCGAAGCATGCCAGGGTACAACGCTATCCTTGGCAGAGGCCTGATCGGCCACATATAAGCTGTACCCTCATCCTTACATCAGAAGATGAAGTTCTCCACTCCACACGACGTTGGAGAGGTGCTCGACAGCCAACGCGAGTCTCGACGGTGCAATGTTCTCTCCCTACAAGACAAACAGTCTGTTGAAGATCCAGTGGTCCCGCCTCCGCCAACCAGCGAACCCTCCACTAGCCGAGGAACGCCTGCCAAAGATCTGCTTCCAGTACGGGTAGATGATGACCCGAGCATGTCCTTTATATTGGCGCACTTCTTCCAGAAGCCGAACAGCAACGTTACAAGGATTTTCTGCTCACTAACTTGGATGTGTTCGCATGGTCGGACGATGAGCTGCCCAGTATCCCTCTGGAGGTGATGACTCACCATCTCAATCTGGATCCGAGGGTACCACCCGTCCATCAGAGATGCCGACCCGTTAACCGAGAACGACAGATCGTGATCTACGATCACGTCGTCAAAAGCTGAACAATTAGACTTCTACGAGAAGCCCAATACTCGAGGTGGATTTTCAACGTGGTCCTCGTACGCAAAGCCAATGGCAAATGGTGTGTCTGCGTGGACTACAAGGATCTCAACAAGGCGATGCCCAAGGATAACTTCCTCCTGCCGCACATCGACTAGCTGGTGGATGCCACCTTCGGGCAAGAGCTTTCAAGCTTCCTAGATGCCTACTCTGATTATCACCAGATCAACATGCATCCCACAGACTAGGACGCCACGATGTTTGTAACCGCCCTCGACCTCTATTGTTTCACCAGAATGCCGTTTGGTCTAAAGAACGCAGGCGCAACCTACCAGCGACTGGTCAACAAGATGTTCGAGCAGTAGATCGGGTGCAATATGGAGATCCACGTCGACGATATGCTGGTCAAGACGTGCCTAAGTGCTGACCATATCACCGACCTGGAAGAAACCTTTGCCACCTTGCGAAGGTACAATATGAAGCTCAATCCAGCCAAGTGCACTTTCGGAGTACGCTCGGGGAAGTTCCTCGGCTTCCTTGTGTCCAACTGAGGAATAGAGACCAACCCCGAGAAGATCCAAGCCATTCTGAAGATGAGCAGTCTGAAGACTCTATGCGACATCCAGCAGCTCACTGGATGCCTCGCAGCCTTAAATCGCTTCATGTCCCGAGCAGTCAAAAGAAGTTTCTATTTCTTCAAGTTACTGCTAGTCCCCAAAGGTGCCTCACCGCAAGGGGGGCAAGTACGGTGGACCAAGGACTGCGAAGCAGCCTTCACTGAGCTGAAGGCGTACCTCGCTGCCCCTCCGATTCTCTCAAAGTCGGTGCTCGGAGAATAACTGTTCGTGTACCTTTCGGTCACCGAACACTCCATCAGCACGGTGCTGATCAGAGAGGAGGCGACAGTGCAGCACCCTGTCTATTACATGAGTAGGTGCTCCAAGAAGTTGATAGAAGATATCCTCGAGCCGAGAAGCTCGCTCTGGCACTCGTCACAGCTGCTCGGAAGCTCTGGCCTTATTTTCAGCCCCATTCGATCACGGTACTGACCGACCAGCTGTTGAAGCTCATTCTACAAAACCCAGAGGCTTTCGGAAGGCTCATCAAATGGGCCATCGAGCTCGGAGAATTCGACATCAGCTTCCAACCAAGAACGACTATTAAGGCGCAGGCGCTAGTGGACTTCATGGCGGAATGCACCCTTCCGATTGAGAAGGACCCTCCACTGCAGACGAGCCTCCATGGGAGCTCTATGTCGATGGGTCCTCTTGCATCACAGGAAGCGGCGCAGGGCTGGTCCTTACCTCCCCGGAAGGTTTGGAGTTCCAGTACGCCCTCAGGTTCCGCTTTGTTACCTCCAACAATACAGCCGAATACGAAGCACTCATGTCCGGCATATGAATGGCAAAGCACCTTCGAGCGCTTCGACTACGAGCCTTCAGTGACTCCCAACTGGTCGCTAGCCAGGCCAACAGACAGTTCGAGGCAAGGGAACCCTGCATGGCGTAGTACCTTCAACAAGCCAAGCGTTATGCAGAGGGCCTCCTCTACGTCAAAGTAGTGCATGTTCCACGAGAGCAGAACATGCAAGCTGATGCACTCACCAAACTAGCGTCTTCAGGCGACATCACCCCTTCTCGCTCCGTGTTCATTGAAGAGCACATCTCGCTGAGCACCGAGGTGGACGTAGAGGCCATCGAGACCAATCAACCAGCTCCGAGCTGGAAGGATCCACTCTTGGTCTATTTGCTCAGAGGAGAACTCCCTTTTGACCAAGCAGAAGCCCGCAAGGTCAGACTGTGCTGCCAGAAGTTCACCATTGTTGAAGGCCAACTGTACCGGAGTTCCCTCTCAAGACCCCTCTTACGGTGCCTCAGCCCTTCCGAGGCCACACTGGCTATAGAGGAGGCACACGAGGGTCTGTGCAAAAGCAACTTAGGTGGGAGAACCCTAGTGTGCAGCATCCTCCGAGTAGGGTTCTGGTGGCCTTCTCTGCAAAAGGACTGCATGTCCTACACAAAGAAGTGCCCAGAGTGCCAGAAGTTCGGACAGCTGATTTGCCAGCCTGCCGAACAGCTACACTCCCTCTTTGAACCACGCCCTTTTGCTTAATGGGGGATAGATATCATGGGACCGTTCCCAGAAGCTCAAGGTCAGAAGAAGTTCCTACTTGTTGCCATCGACTACTTCACCAAGTGGATCGAGACAGAACCTGTTGCTGCCATCACCGACCAAGCAGCATGGAAGTTTGTTTGGAAGGGTATCCTCTGTCGATTTGGCATCCCGAAGGTGATCACTTCTGACAACGGAAAGCAGTTCGATAGCACCTTCTTCAAACAGAAGTGCTCGGAGCTCGGCATTGTAGACACCCATTTCTGGCCCCTAAGTTGAGCCAAATCCCTTGTCATATCATTGATGCCCCACGTTCGCTCATCATCGCCTAGTTGGCTTTCTCTGATCATGGCATCTTTCTCATTAGTTCATCGCCCTGGTGGGTTCTTCCTGGTCATATCAATCAGTCTTCATCATCATTTTGTAGCTCTTTGAGTTGGGAGTTCAACGCTTCAAGCCGCACGTCAATCTGATAGCTATGCAAGGAGATCAGATACTTTGAATGAGCCATATGCTGAAAGATTGTAAAGGCGATAAGGTCCCTGTCGCGTTCTCATTCAGAAGATGATGTCCTTCATGTCGCATTCTTCCTCACATCGATTTGCCTTCAAGCCTGAATCGATCTCCTTCAGAAGGCGACACCTCGATATGTCGCATTCTCATTTGGTCTTTTAATTCCCTGAAAATTCGCTAGAAAATGCTTAAAAGCTTTCCTTCTATGGAAGGCGACGTATCGAAGCGTCGCGATCTGATAGCGACCATGAGGCCGTCGCGTTATGGTTTCCATGCAACGTGGTCTTTCCTAGACAGACTTGGACCCTTGCTATTCATGAATAATCCATCTTTTAGTTGGTCTAGAGGGGTCCAAATCCTTCCAAACTCGGAGGAAACCTTCCTTAGGACTTCCTTTCCACATTCTGACTCCCCTTGCATGAGCACACTTGCCCAAAGTCGGACTCCAGCTCATTATTCCTCTCCCAACCTTTTCAGGAATAATCACATATAAAACTCTTCATAGGGCACGGTTTAAAGGAAGGCCGACGTCTGCTTCTTCCTCTCCCAGAGAGCTTCGAGTTCCCAGAAGACCTCTCAGCCTCCAGACGACCAGGAAGTGCCCCCCAGGGCGATTTCTCCTCATCTACGCTTTCTCTCTAATTCTTCTAGACTTTTCTCTTCATACATGCATGTTTAGATCTGTTTACTTCATAGATTTACATTAGAACTCCACACACACCACTTTTAATCACCCAAAGGGGTTAAAACCCCACCCCACGTGAGCTCCTCCCAATTATTTCATGTTTACTTGTTGTTTTGGGATAGATTCTACACCAACGAGTTTCTAATAGGTGTTCTGTTCTTTTGATGTTCTTGGCAGGGTTGTAGAAGACAGTAGAAGCACGAGGCTCTTGCCCCTTGGCCAGCTGAGGAGCAGGAAGAAAGAAACCCACAGTCTTCATCTTCAGTTGCAAAAGGCGACGAGGATCTCGTCGCGATATAAGGAAGGCGACAGTCGGCACGTCGCGTTCAGAGGACCAGAAGGCGGCACCTTCATCGTCGCATTCACAAGACTAGGTACTTGTAGACACGCGAATTCGGCTCCACCGCGGGCAAATTTCATGTTGCGCCATAATGCTACAAATGGCCCTCTTTTTGTCTCGCAAGAGTGTTTTCCCAATATTTCTGGATCTCACCCATTCTTTCTCGGTGCTTCCCCATGTGGTTCGGTCGCGGATCGACCTGCGCGGTCAGGTCGCGGGGGTCTGGGGGCAGCGCCCCAGCGGGGGTCTCCGGGGGCAGTGCCCCCGGAAGCTAAATTTGGTTAAGGCACAGCTTCATTGATTCGCGTCCATTACAGTGGATGCCTTTTAAACGCGGCGGTCATGGTGGACGCGGTTTAGGTCCTTAATGTGGCGATCAAAGCCAACGCATTTAAGAGCCTTTTCTGTCACATGTTCTAATTGGAAACGCATCCGCCTGACACGATACGATTAAAAGTCAAAAGGCTATAGCCCCGGAAGTCGCTGCACTTGAGAGCCTACGCTCGGCAATCACGAGAAAATCTTGTAATCGCGTCCATGTCAGTGGATGCGATTCAGAAGGTCAAATCCGAGCATTCATGAGCCGATTGCCTCGAAACCATGCAAGTCTGAATCGCGGTGGACCAGGCGGACGCGATTCAAGTCGCGGTGGCCTACCCCACCGCGATTCAGAGATTTGACTGGCAACAATTCCCCGTGCGTATGTCCCATCGGTTTGACTTTCTTAATCGCGGCCTGCCGCCCGGACGCGATTCAATTCATAATCGCGGCTTCCTGTTTGGACGTAATTCAAAGAATCCAGTGCCTATAAATAGCCCCCGAGGATCATTTTTGAGGGGCCCCAATGATAACGGTGAAGCCCTGCTAGATTTCCGTCTCGCCTCCGACTCGAGGAGAAGCATCTCCCCTTCCACTCTGACCCATCCATTCTCGGAGCGCAAAACCGGCGTCCCCTCGTCATCCACGGCGGCGGGAGCTTCTTCCTCGCCTTCGTCCATCCATCCCGGCACCGGCTACCACACCTCCACGCCACCCATTCGGGGAAGTACCCCCCTCCCCTTTCTCTTTTCCTCTATTTTCACCTCCTCCGGGCCCCACGTACCCCTTTTACTTCCTTTTAACACACACACATGCATGCATTTCACACACACCCACATTTTAGGGGTTTAAAAGCCACCACACGGTGAGTTCTCCCCTTCCTTATTTATGTCATTTTATTCATTTTTTTGGAATTGTATACTACACGCCCATGGCTAATCCCATTCTTTACTTTTCTTTGTCCTTTTTTTGTCAGGGGTAATCAACGAGGAAATGCCCTCTACCGCGGCCGACCATGTTCGTAGAGGAAGAGAGGACCCGCATTCCCCCGCGCAATCTCCCCGCTAAAAAGGTACGCTCGCGATCACTCTTCCACCCCGCACCCTTCGCCGTGCATCTCCCTTCGGCACCCTTGCGTGCCTGGCGATCACGATCTTTTTATTTTATTGTCTTTTTCTCCGTCCACTCCCATCCATCGCACACATTTCGCACACATAAACACTATTCATCCCCCCCCTTCTTTGTGGACTGGAAACGGTATCCACAGTACTCTTCTGCAACTTTCTTCCTTTTGCAAGGTAGTTAGCAGTCCCTTCACATATTCATCTTTTTGCAACTACTTTGGTGGCGATCACGGTCTCTTTTCCTTATTTATAATCATCATATTTGTGGAGAAAATCCCATGATTACACCTTTTGATGATCATGGTGGGACCTCTAGTGCCTATCGTGCTTATTACTGTCTTCCCTTACTTGTTTCAGTCCTTCACGTGTGTAGTTATTCTTTAGTTTTCACGTTTTTCCATTTATTTTACTGCTATTTTGAGTTCTGCTACACTGCCTGAGGAGGGGACGTTGAAGTCGTCATGATCTGGAAGGCGACAGGGAGGTCGTCGTGATCAGGTCAGTGCTCTTGATTCCATCTATTTCTGTGTTTTGGGTTTATTTCAAGTACTCCATCCATGATATGAGTGTTTTGTGTGCCCAATCCATGTTTTTACAAGTCTATCAGTCCTCCATGCTATAGGGTTGTTTGATTTTTCGTGCATAATTAGGTCCTATCTGATCTCTGTCCACTGTGGAGAAGAACGCGAGGAGCTTCTTGTCGCGATTCAGGTCACGACAGGTGCATTGTCGCCTTCTGCTTCTGAGAGCAGGTCGGCCTGATTTCTATTTTGTTAGTCTTAGGCTAGATTTTGCATGCACTCCGGTGCACATAGGGCGCATACATACTTCCATACTTTTAGTTTAAGATTGTCCTCCTCGGCGACGCCCACTCTCTCGGCCACATATTCCTTGTGTCCGACTAGAGCACTCGCTTGAGGGCCTCTGTAAGTCCCTGCTGACCGTGGATTCCCACACGGCCGCCGGGCTGGTTGTACCTGTTGCCACCTAGATTTAGGATTCATGCATTGGTAAGCCCGTGAGAAATCCTAGTCAAACCCGAAGTTGGAAGCTTTCTCCCTTTAGGAAACCTTTCTTTTGAGGGAACTTGCTAAAAGATCAATTCATTAAAAGGCAAACTTGAACCAAATAAAAGAACCATCATCATTGCCAATTGCTTGCTTTGGGTGAGACTTTTTCTCTTTCTTTTGTTTGCATAGGGTTGCTTGTTTAGGAAACTAGGTGTCTATTTAGGTTAAGGTGTCTCTTAAGTCTGGATAGGCTTTCCTTGTTTTGGTGCATCTAAAATTCCCACTTTCCAAATTGGAGTCTTACTTGAACCCATCTATGTAATGAGAATCAGGACGCTGCTTTCTACACCTCCCATGACTATGAGGAATCTCTTCCTCATGACCTCCTTGAGGAGTCGACCCGGCCCTGGGTCGCTACAGTTCATGCCAATGAGAGCCATCGTCCCGACGACGGTGGCCTGTCACTAAATGTCCGTTCTCCTCACGCAGATGATCAAACTGCTTAACTCATGCGCCTAATTCCTTAGCTTGATCAGTCTCAAATCCAGGATCTCATGACGGCCCTCAAAGGAAAGGCCACCTCATCGCCCCCACCCAGAGCGGGAGTCTCTCGCCCCATGGCATCTACCTCCGGCCCCCACATTGTCACGGGCCCAGCCGACAACACTTCCATCCGGCCACGGGCCATTCGATTCACTCCCTTCGAGTCTGAGCATTACCATCCACGTGAGTCGAGGCCCCGGTCTCCACCATATCTCCCTTGCCATCCACCACATGTAGTACCCCGAAAAATTCCGTAATTTAAAAATATAGATAAATTGAAATTTTATCTATTAATAAATCAGGCAGTTAAAAGGTACGCATCATTATTGCATGCGTATAAACCCCTATAAAAATTTCATAAAAATAATAGTTATACTTTAAATAATGTTCTCTAATGACCCATCATGAAATTTGGGCACAGAAAAATCGTTTAGACCAAGTTTAAGAATTTACGCGACTTATTATCGTAATTAAGGAATAAGTCAGAGAACCCATTATTTTATGAGCCAATGTGGATTATAAATTAAAATAAACATGTGGGTAGACTTTAAATATATGGGTCGATAGCCCATTATGGTATATGGACCAACGGACAATCTTGGCCCATGAATTAATTCTCTAATAAAAGGATAATTAAAAATCCATTAAGTAAAGTAAGTACATGGTTGTACAATTAAGCTCACACGAGTTATTGGGCAAAGATAAGAGCCCAAATGATGAAGGTTAGAAATATTGTCATGAATAAATTTAATCAAATAAAAATATGAAGTTACTTGAATAAGTGTGATAATATATTTAATAAGAACAAAGAGTGAATAAAAAACTAAACCAATACCCATTAAGTTAAATTAGTAATGGGTTTTTCTAATGGATCTAACATGGATTGTTGGCCCTAATATGAAGAGCCACCATGAGATGGGAGTTATTAAGTAAAATTCGGATTAAATATAGTAATAATTAGAAAAAGGGTTAAGATAAATACTAATGACATATATAAATCCCTAAAAAAAGTCTTAGACTTACCCTAGCTTATTACCCACGAAATTGGATCTCTCCCCAAGCCATTAGTGGATAAATGCTAGAATAGGGAGAGATAAATGTGGAAATTCGGAGTTAATTAATAAATAAATTAAAAAGGGGTAAGATAAATACTAAAAAGGGTTATAAAAATCCTAAAAAGAGTCCTAAGCTTACCCTAACCCCTTGGCCACGAAATTGGCTCTCTTCCAACCCTAATTAGGAGATAAAGGAGAGAAATTAGATGATAAATAAGGGAAATTCGAATTTAAGGAAAGGAAGAGTTTTAGAAGAGTATGACTCTTAAATCAAGCCATACACACCCCAATTCGGCCCTATCACCCATAGATCGTTGCTGGAGCTCTAGGAGACGAGGGGAAAGGCTGAAGAACGAAGGAGAAGGAGAAAGAAGCTTGGACAAAGGGGATTTCATCTCGTTCTTCATCAAAACCCTAGGATTTTTTTATCATCAAGCAAAGGTAGGCAATCTCTCAAGCTAAATTCGAGTAAAAATTATCCTAAGTAGACCTCATGATCCCTTGCAAAAGCCCTCTAGTTTTTCTCTATTTCGATCTCCCATGAGGGAGAATTAATTCCTTGAATCTCTATCTTATCCATGTACCCGACCCTACATGTTTACTTTTGAACATTGTGTATGCTTGACCCCATGCCATGAGAAAATTCTCATAAACTACATCATGTTAGCTTTCAAACGCCCTTAGTTTCCCTAATTTTCATTATGTATCCATCTCTAATTAATTCATGGAACCTTGACTGCACATGTTTAGGTCACTGAATGTAACCTAATCAAAGCATGCCTAAACCTTGTCTATTTTTGAATTAATTATGCATATTGATAGATCTATGTGTTTACTTTCGTTTAAAACTAGTTTCCTGATATTTGGATCATTTGTGTGAATTATATTGAATTTACAAGTACCCTATATCAAACAGGATCTGCCTTGAAAAATGGGAAAAAGGGCTAGACCCTTCTGATATCGCGACGGCGCGACTCGTCGTGATATCAGTCGGGTCGTGCCCCGCTGTCACGTCACGTTAAGAACGTGGAGGCCTAAGCCGCCGTGATTTCCACCCCAAACCGGGCCAGACCGGCCGGTTCACCTGACGCGCCCGGCCGCCCCGCTGCGACCTGAATCGCGACGGGCTCCCCCGCCGCGATTTCTAGAGTTCGGCCAGAACCTGATAATTGCATTTATACCCCTATTCTATTTACCATTTAACCCTTGTTTAAGCTAAATCACACACTATTAAGACTATCCTTTACCTGAATGATATTAATTATCTTTAATTAAATACTCCTCAGTAATTAAAAGCCATTTGCACGATTTATCATATTCTCATGATTTTCTTTACACTTACACACACATAACATTAGTGTTTGTCATTTGACCCTATTAATTACTCAATAATGTATCTGGTAATTAAGTGAAATTAATTACCTAATTTCCCTATTATTTAAATGACATATGTCTTCATTTTATTCGCGTGATTTGTACACCATTATTGCGTCTCTCTGCCTTCGAGCACTCAAGGCACGATGGACATTAGTTTTACACACTTTCTCTTGACTTGGACCACCTCTCCATCCGGAATACTCTCGACTGGGCCAGGGACTCCTTGTCAAGGCCTCCGTAAGTCTTCTTGGCTTTGGCGCACATCCTTAGCCGACGAGCTGGTTGTACCCTTAAATCTCGTTACACTTTTAAGGATAGTACGGTCCGTGGCCTTAGTGAGTTCTCTCTTATCTTGTGATCATGCCGGACCATCTAGCCAGTGTTCGTAGCACGGCTAGTGGGTGGTGGTGACTTCTTCTACCAGACTGCCGCCACACGACCTGGTGCTATGTAACTGTTACTATCATGGTTTAATGTTGTTTTACAATTATACCCCTATCTCATCTACTATCCTTATACTCTCATCTATTCACGTTCACTCTACTATCTCGTCTATTCATCTAGTACTCTTTTGAGACTCTTGAGCTATTGTGGCTCCTATTGCTTGTACTATACATGACTGTCTAGCGCCATAATATGGGTCCGGTGACCCTACTGACTCGAATGCATACTGTGCAGGGCACGGAGAGTGTCCAAGGGGCTCCAATCTAGTCCTGGGGGCAGAGAGCCACCCGAAAATACCTGCAGGGGCTATTGACGGTGTTCTGCATTGCACCGGCTCTGACTATCTCTACATTGGCTAGACATCGAACTATTATACTATTAGTCTGAGGAGTTCAGATGTATTGTATCATTTCGGTGCTATTACTGTGCTAGCACTGACTGTTATAATATTAGTCTTAGGAGTTCAGACGTATTGTACTATCGTTAAACGGATACTGTCCTAAAGTGACTATTGCCGTACTCTTCTAGTGCACTGTGGTGCAACGTTACACGTTATCTCGTTACACGTTATCTCATTTCGCGCTATCTCATTATATGGTCATTTTCTTATCATCCTAGTTTTGCAATACTTGGGTGAAATGTATTATCGCTCACTTGTTGTCTTGTACTATTACACTCTTGACTATACTTGATCGTTCTCTCTAGTTAACCTGCTTTACAAGACATTAATCACTTAAAGCATGCTTGTTTACACGAGATATTAAGTCCTACTGAGCGTTATCGCTCACCCTTCGTTATTTGATATTGTGTTTTCAGGTAAGTCAGGTGATGACCTTACACACATCAACAGGAATGGTCTGGAGTGATGAGCGTCCTGGAGTCATAGCGATGGATTATCCCCAGTACCCTAGAGTTAGTTTAGTTAGTTGCTTAGTTATCATTTCCAAATGTAATGATGCTATTGAGCCCTGTGTTTTGGCTCTGAATTAGTGGTTGTAATAGTTTAGATGAATTATCAATAAAATGATGAATTTATTGCAATTATTGTTAATTAGTTGCTCTGATATTACGAATGTATGCGCAATTTACGTTACCATACACGTTGTTCATGCCTCCCCGATTTATTCCGCTGCTAATTGGCGGGGCATGACACCACAGCTTGAGCCGCATGCCAGGCCAGCATCTCGTGCCTCCTCCTTGTACGCTCAACCCTCCGCCGCTCCCGACATGATGTCCGAGTGGGCGTCCATTAAGAAGAACTCCAAGAGCTGCGAAGGCAAGTCGACCCTAGGCAGCACCATGATGTTCACATGCCTAACTTCAATGGTCTGTGGGTCCCATCTCCATCTGAACTTCCTAAGTACCGTAAGTACAATGGCTCTGGCAACCCATACATTCATATCAAGGATTTCATCTATGAGTCTGCACCCTATCAGCATGAATGCCGCTTGATGGCGTATCTGTTCCGTCGGTCACTAGACAGGCCTACACTAGACTGGTTCTATTCTTTGCTACCCGAGGATGCAGAGGACTTTGCCACAATGAAAGGGAAGTTCCTTGAACATTCCAAGATAGGGTCGGGCCAGAATACTCTCTTAAAGATCTCATGGCAGAAAAGATGAAGTTAGACGAAGATTTTGCCACATATGCCGACAGATGGAGACAGATGGCCACACGAGTCCCAGGGTACCTTCCAGAGGGAGAGAAGGTCAAGATCATCATTGCCAATGCAACCCCTGCCTATAAGAATATCCTAGCCATGAATGATATCACCACCATGCATCAACTCTACAGTCGGGCCCGATTCATCCAAACCCAACTCAAAGACTCCCCCATACATTCCATGTTCGAACCCCAAAAGTCCCGCTTCCAAAGAAAACCTCAGGGGCCAGTGACCGAGGGTGTCCAAGTTAACGAGTAGGTGAGTGCATTCAACCCTGTCGGCTAGAACAACAACCGTCAACCTTACACTGCCCAAGGTCAAAACCGCACCAATCCCCCATAAGGCCAGCAGCCCTAATATAACCAAGTACCACCTCCCGATGGCTCCCAACAAAGGCGTCCCCTAGGTCCAAGGAGAACTCAATACCCGCCACTTCCTGAAACACTTTTCGACATCTTCTTGGCCCTGATCTCCACAGATGCCATCAAACTCCCTCCGGAAAGGCCATTGAACCTGAGTGTGGACCAAACAAGGTATTGCATGTTCCATCGGTAGCCAGGTCACACTATTGAGCAGTGCTTCACGTTCAAAGATCTGGTATATGATCTCCATGAGCAAAACAGGCTGGACTGGACAGCTCTTCGAAGAGTAATCGAAGATATCAAAGAAAGGTAGAGGCAGCAACAGCAGCAAAGGCAGCAGGGCCAACCACCCCCTCAACAACAACAGCAACAATAGCTGTTGCAGGACCTAGGGATTGTCCATAACCCACTCCCAAACCACTCGTCAGCTCCCAATCCACCACCACCACCAGCCTAGGTGAATCCTATCATCCATCACCCCCCTCCTCAAGTGAACTGGACGTATGATGATGAATCCGATGTTCAGCAGATGATGGCCATTAACCACCAGTATCCTCAACAACCCCAAATAATACAACCAGCCAACATGGCTCCCCAGTCAGTCCCTCCTTTAGTTTCCCAGGCCAACGCTATCATACTGCCCATCGGCTCAACACCCCCACCAGTCGCTATGCCCTCCATTATCCTACCACCTACCACATCCTCGCTCCGCCTGTCTCCACGCTACCACCACCCATCATAACCACTCCCAGACCCATCATCTTGTTGGCCCTTTTGGTACGGCAGCAAGCTAACCTAGAGGGGGGTGAATAGGTTTTTCTCTGAAATCTGAAATAGAATCTTAAACACAGAAATAACACTGAATGTTTGGTTAGTTTAGTGTGATAAAGAGTAGCAGTGCGGAAGCAAATAAACAATCACACAAATAACACAGAGATTTATCCTGGTTCGGCCCTTCCCACATGGAAGTCCTACGTCCAGTCCCCAAGCAACTTCTTGGGATTTCACTAACCAAGGGTACAGTCCCCCTTAAGACACTACAACACCCAGCACCCCAGCTGGTCTTCTTCTCTTTCCCGGGCAAGAAGGCAACCCACTTCTCTTACAGGTAAAGAAGCCAACCTCCTGGTACAAACCCCAGTGCGGTTCTGCTAGACACTGACCCCTAGCTAGGTTAACTACTGTATACAGTCCTACAGCCGGACACAGATCTTCCTTAGAAAGATCAAACTGAGAAGCTTTACAAGATTAACACTTGTGCAAAGCTCACAGTCACAAACTCTCCCCAGATATGCAATGAGCTCGGAGAGAAAACAGAAGAGAGAAAGGAAGGCTCGAATGCTTGAAAGCTTGGAAGCTTGAGAGCTTGAAATGCTTTGAATGCTTCTTCTTGGCTCAGGCTCTTTCTCTCTTTCTTGAGTGTGTGTGGAGTTGAGGTGTTTCTCACAGTTGTACACTCCTACAAATATTCAAGAAAAGGCTGTTTTGTTCTTCAGCAGGCTCCTTCTTTTATATGAGCATTTTGAATGGATCCGTTGAAGAGATCCGTTGGAGTTCTAGCCGTTGCTCATCTCCTCTTCATTTGTCTTATCAGACTCTGATGGTCTTCGATGTCTGTGAGCATAGAAGAGAGTGTTAGCATAAAAGAGTGTTTATGATAAACGATGCATGGTACTGTGCTTCTGCTAACATACTGAAAATAGAGGTCATATCTTTTTGACAAGACTCTGAAATATGCATGCAGCTTTTTGTCAGAAGATATTTGACTTTTCATTTAAGCGCCAAGCATATTTGAAATATAAGGCAATCGGTGTTTGAACAGAATCCATGAAGAAATCGTTATGAGCATGACTTATGAAATCGTTATGTGAAGAGTCGTTGCTCATTTATAAACAAATCAATGTGATCATTTATGAAATCGTTATGCAAGCAAATCGATGTGAGGGCAAATCGTTGTACTCACTTATCAAATCGTTATGAGAGCGAAATCGATGTGAACAAATCGTTGTGAGAGCAAGTCGTTGCGCTCACTTATAGAATCGTTATGAGATCGAAATCGATGTGAACAAATCGTTGTGAGAGCAAGTCGTTGCGCTCACTTATAGAATCGTTATGAGATCGATTTCTTACGAAATCAATGCGCTTAAAGAGGAAATCGTTATGGTCACTTATCAAATCGTTATGGCATCGACTTCTTAACAAATCGTTGCGCTTAATACTTTGGCACTTTAAACAGAATCGATGTATATTGATTAAACATCGATTTTATCATTTTAGTGCGCCATATATTGCATCAATGAAAGACTTAGCATTTTGCTATGGATTGATGCGACACAAATGAAACAAAAATATCATTATGTTATCATCATAAGTTTTGTTATCACCAAAATACAAGGACAGCCATAGAGTGGTTCAACACATCTTGCCACCACCTGGGCTGGATCAACCCTCCGCCGCCACCCTATCCTCCAACAGATAAACCGCCACCCAACCAACCACCCTACGGAGTGGATGAGTCTTTCGTCGCCCGTATCCACCCATCTCCACGACCTCCACCAGCTAAAGCAATCCCCAACAGGTCCTGCAACCACCCTAGCAACAGCCTCAACAGCAACCACAGGATGAGGGGGTGATTAAGCCACTACCTGGTACACATTATGATATCCTCAAGCATCTTGATCATGTGCCAGCTAAAATCTCCATACTGGAATTGATAAAGAGATCCAAGGAGCACCAAGAAGCATTGAGGAACTTTCTGCAAGGGTAGTGGTAAATGAGAAATGCTTGTCGATAAACTGCCAAGTGCACTAGCCATGGTAACTCGTGGGCCGACTATCACATTTGCTGAGAATGAACTAGCACCCCCAGAAGCCAGGAGGCTCCCACTCTATGTTACCCTAGTCATCAATCATGTGGCAGTAAGGGCAGCACTGGTCGACACTGGGCGTCAATAATTGTCTGCCCACTGAGCACTCTGAGGGCCTGTGATGTGTCAGAAGGGTTGTTGAGAACAACGCCAACCACCATAGCCACATATGACAACTCCAGAAGATCCTGCCACGACATGGTGACTATACAAACTGAACTAGGGCCGCTAACCGTCACTGTCGACGTTTATGTCCTTGATATCAACCCCATGTTCAAAGCCATCCTGGGGCGCCCATGGTTAGAAGCACTGGGGGTCGTACCATCCACTGCACACCAATGTCTTAAGTTTCCTTTCCAAGGACATGTGATCAAAGTCAAAAGCATAGCCACTACCCACAGTCGATGCCATCAATGACACTCTACTCCAGCTGTACGGCCCGCCAACAAGCCTGTTGTCTCGGTGCTGGACATTAACTACCCTTGGGCTTACTCATTCCACTCCAAACAAGGGCCAGTCCTGAACAAGTCAACGCAGTCAAGAGGAAGGAGCCACTAAACACCAAGGGTTGGCAGATCATGATGAAGCTAGGCTACGAAGAAGGAAAAAGGCCTAGGGGCAGAATTGCAGGGCATTACCAAGCCTATCCCAGACATCGTGATGAAAATCTGATGGGGACTTGGCTACAGGCAGAAGTCCAAGCCATGGTCATCTAGCACGTCCACCCTCAAGGCCGATCGCGAACCACTCACATGGACACTATGGTGTCACTTTACTAGAGGCCCTACTCAACCAGGGTACAACATTGTGGTGGTCGAAGCAGAACTGTCACAACATGATGTACATGGAAGAATTTCTCTAGACACATGGCCCCTATGCCCACATACACGGCACTGGAAACATTCCGTCCACAGAAAGAAGGAAGACAGGAGACCCAGAGGCTGAATGGTATCATTGGATCGACATGGAGGACCTCTCTATAGCCTTCAGTCGTCTATTCTGGGAAGAGAAGAGAACATGGCCGCCAGCCGCAGCCGAATTGCTTGATCCACCCACATCCATCACATCCAAAAGGCAGCTAATGAGTGAAACCACAGACGTGGGAGAGCCAGACATTCCCTACGAAGAAGGGAAGACGGTGGATGAGCTATGGAGGGGTATGTGCCTGGCCATCCATCCATCACTCCTGTGCTCCCTCCTTCCAAGCCTTGTCCCTTCATCCCCTCCCTTACTCATCTCCCCAACTCCTGACAGTTGCGCACAGCTCCTCACTCCTGACCTCCCACCTCAGTCCTCTCTGCTTTGCAATCTGATCTGAGCGACCATGAGATCACTCTCTCGTGCTGCATGCTCTCCACTGATCTCCAAAAAAATGACAATCTTCAAATGCATATTGAGGTCGAGGAGCCGGCGTACCTCCTTCACCCTCCTGATCAGGGGCACCCCTCAACTGGGGCTTCCCCTCCTGCTCCTTCATTAGGAGCCATCCTCTTCGAGGACCCCATGTCCTCCCCTAGTCCTGTAGAGTCATCTAGTCAGAGAGTCGTCTAGGGTAGAGAGTCTAGTCTTAGCTTAGGTGAGTCTAGGGTAGAGATCTAGCTCGGCGATGTCAAGTATTGTTGCTATAGAGGAGTTCACAAAGGATGTGTTGGTGTTAAGAAGAGATTGAGCAGGATGGGGTGTTCGTAGACGACGGGTTTGGCGTCTATGAGATCATGAATGATGAGACCCAATCGATGAAGAGGATGGCAAAGTAGATGACACTGCTGAGATGTACGCTAGTGGGTAAGGAGATTTGATGAACCTACAACGGCAGTGAATGAACTACTAAGGAAGTCATCTTGGAACAGAAGAAGATCCCAAGATAGTGATTATTTCAGCTAACCTCCCTCCTGATGAAGAAGAGGAACTAGTGCAAATTCTGAGGGAGTACAAGGACACTTTTCCCTAGTCGTATGAGGACATGCCTGGCCTAGACCCCTCATTAGTGGAGCACCGACTTGTGTTAAAAGAAGGGGCAAAGGCCATAAAGCAAAAACTTAGAAGGTTCCACCCACTTATGGCCCTGAAGATGAAGGATGAAGTAGACAAACTCCACAAAGCTAGATTCATCAGGGTAGTGCTTTATCCGAATTGGGTGGCAAATATAGTCCAGGTCATGAAGAAGGATGGAAAGGTCAGAATCTATATCAACTTCCGGGACTTAAATAGGGCATGTCCAAAGGATGACTTCCCGCTTCCTCACATTGATGTGCTGATTGATAACACCGCTGGGTATGAAACCCTCTCATTCATAGATGGATATTCAGGCTATAACCAAATCCGTCTAGCTCCTGAGGATCAAGAGAAAACATCCTTCACCATGCCCTGGGGAACATACTGTTACGTAGTCATGCCATTTGGGTTAAGAATGCTGGGGCTACCTATCAAGGGCAATGATGGCTATCTTCCATGATATGATGCATGTCTATGTAGAAGTGTACGTGGATGATATTTTGGTGAAGTCAAGAACCAGGAGAGAACACCCCGAGATCCTCGCCAAGGTGTTGCAAAGAATAAGGGAGTACAAATTGAGAATGAATCCGAAGAAGTGTGTGTTCGAGGTATCATCAGGAAAGTTTCTAGGATTCATTGTTAGTAAGCGGGGAATTGAGATCGATCCAAAAAAGGCCAAGGCCATCGCAGAAATGCCGCCTCTGAAGAATATCTCACAACTAAGGGGTTTGATTAGGCATCTGCAGTTTATTAGAAGATTCATGTCACAAGCATTCACAAAGATGCCACCCATTCTATGATCTCTTGAAGGAGGGGCAAAGTTCGAATGGAATGACAAGTGCCAAGAAGCCTTCGACGATTTGAAGAGGTATCTCATGAATCCCCCAGTTTTGCAATCTCCTGTACCCGGGAAACCACTAATCATATTTTTTAATTGATATGACAAAGGAGTAAAACTCCGATGTCATTATCGTTTGTTAGATTTTATATAAGCTGAAAGCATAAAGAAAGAGGGGGTACATCTATCACGGGGGCGCTAGCTAAGACACCCTACGCAGAGGGGTCTAAAGTACGTGACGCATCCGTCCAAGCAAACCAGAAAACAACGGGGAAAAGAACATTATGCATCAGTCCAAGAAGTCTTCATATTCCCCGTCGGAGTCTATGGTTAGAACAGTGGTGCTGCGAGTTCGGCCTGCCCAGGCATTGTGCAGTGTTAGTAGGTCGGCACCCTCCATCTCGGTGCCAGTCTCGAGGCCGGGCATGCTTCCCTAGGTGAATCTGGGAAAGAAAGGGCATTGAAGACTCCGATATCTCTCAGTCATTGAGGACTCCCTAGGTGTTGTCCTTGCACAACACGATGAATCTGGGAAAGAAAGGGCAGCATACTATCTTTCTAGGCTATTCAACACCGCAGAATCCAAGTACACCACCGCGACAAAACTTGTGCTGCGCTCATGTGGGTTGTCCAAAAACTCAAGCATTACTTTCTTGCCCACGAGGACAAGCTGATCTCGAGGATGGATCCACTCAGATACCTCTTAGAAAAACCTATCCTCTCTGATCGGCTTGCACGCTGGCAGAGCTTCCTCTCCTAATTTGACATCCCTTTTGTGGTCCAAAGGCCATCAAAGGTATGCCATTGCCGAGCACCTTGCCCATCTGCCACTCCCTCATAGAGATTCCATCTGATAGGATTTCTCGACGAAGATCTCTCAGTCATCTCCAGAGATCCCTTCTGGTCCCTTCATTTTGATGTGCGCTCAACTCTCAGGGACGAGGCATTGGAGCAGTGCTGCTCA
>JACBKR010003322.1:0-30132 GCA_014218235.1 Colocasia esculenta
AGGATCTGTTAACTCAGCAACTTCACTATCCAATTTCCTTGGACAGATTTCTCCATAGGGCCAGTTTTTGGCAAGAGTACCTACTTCATTCATTTTGGACAAAACTCAGTATGGAGAGTTCATAGAGCAGCAAAGGCAACTCTAATCAGAGGAACATCCCTCCATGGGACCCTCCTTCTCAGTTACCTTTGGAGTGTTTCTGCAAACTTTTGAGGATCTTGAGATCAAGGCATGGGCTGTTATCTCACAGCATGCCTCCTTGTTATCCTCCTTTGTATATCTTCTCCATCTTAATAAAATCTTCTCTCTTCTTTGTCTCACTAGCTTATCTTTTGCCTAATGACAAAATGGGGGAGACAACTAACGTAAATCTGAAAAACATATTTCATTTTTATTTATGATGTTTCAGTTATTTTGGTCATCATCAAAAAGGGGAGATTGATGACCAAACTGTCCCCATAATAATATTTCCATTTATTTATATATTAATTTTGATGATTAACAAAATAACACTAATAGATTTCTTGAGCCTTGAGAACAGAAGCAAAAGAAAAATGAAAGATCAAGACATCTGGTAAGTCCCATCATTTCTATCTAAGTCCCTGTAACGACTTCTTTAGAATCTCGTAACGATTTCTTTAGAACTCGCAACGACTCTCTAGCCGTAACGACTTCTTTAGACCTCGTAACGATTTCTTTAGAACTCGCAACGACTCTCTAGCCGTAACGACTTCTTTAGACCTCGTAACGATTTCTTTAGAACTCGCAACGACTCTCTAGCCGTAACGACTTCTTTAGACCTCGTAACGATTTCTTTAGAACTCGCAACGACTCTCTAGCCGTAGAACGACTTCTTTGTTAGTCATAACGATTTCGCGCAACGACTTCTTTGTTAGTCATAACGATTTCGCGCAACGACTTCTTTGTTAGTCATAACGATTTCGCGCAACGACTTCTTTGTTAGTCATAACGATTTCGCGCAACGACTTCTTTGTTAGTCATAACGATTTCGCGCAACGACTTCTTGTTAGTCATAACGATTTCGCGCAACGACTTCTTTGTTAGTCATAACGATTTCGCGCAACGACTTCTTTGTTAGTCATAACGATTTCGCGCAACGACTTCTTTATTAGTCATAACGATTTCGCGCAACGACTTCTTTATTAGTCATAACGATTTCGCGTAACGACTTCCTTATTAGTCATAACGATTTCTTGCAACGATTCTTTAGAACGCGCAACGACTTCATAAGTTATCACAACGATTTCTTTACAGTTCATAACGACTTGCTATAACTCATAACGATTTCATAAGTTATAAAGTCAGCAAGATTCTCTTTATTCGAATTTCTTGATGCATCAGGATAATGTTTTTTTTAATAGCGTTGAAAAGTCAAAGTCATATCTTGTCCATTGACTGCTTTGCATTAAATGCTCTCCGATCGTATCTCCCATGCATGCAGACAATATCTTCCATTTCTATGCTACTCTGTCTACGTACTTTTCTTGGACAGAAAGGAGCTTTGCTATATACTGCAATATCTGTTCCATTTCAACTAATAATAGACAGCAGTCCTAGCTGTCTTCTATTTATTGATGATATGCTTACAGATATCTGACAAGACTCATCTGGACAACGTTGGACACAAGATACAAAGTTCTATGACATCTCTTTGGCGTGTAAAAGACTGACGATCAGAAGCTTCCTTAGTAACCAGTCTAACGTACACAAGGATAAGAGACAACGGGCACTTCAACGTTCGAATTTGAATCAGCAGCTTAAATAGAAGACTCAAGACGAAAAGAAGAACAACTAAAAGCGCAACATCGCTTGATTTTAGAAGAAGAAAGGAATCCATCTCTCTCAATCTTTAGAACTTTGAAGAAGAGCGAAGCCTCCACTCTAAACCTGTTCTAAGCTCTTAGCTCTCTGTGCTCAAAGTAGTCTTCTCATTTTGTAAGAGCCTGCGTGGTCCTTGGAGAGAAAAACCTTGTTAAATCTCTTTCTCTCTCGGGGCTTAGGAGCTTCAGGTTGTAGCTGGTCAAGCTAGAATCTGAAGCCTGTTTTCACAACCTTTCTCTGATTAGTGTGTGTTCCCTTCTGGACGAAGGAAGACCTGGTGGTATCCAGGGTGGTTGTTGTTCCCTTCTGGACGAAGGAAGACCTGGGGGTATCCAGGGTGTTGTTGTTCCCTTCTGGACGAAGGAAGACCTGGTGGTATCCAGGTGGTTGTTGTACCCTTCAGGTTGAAGGAAGACCAGTTGAGGCTGGGTGTAAGGATCCTTAAGGGGGATTGTACCCTTGGTAGTAAAATCCTGAGGTATTGCTCAGGGACTGGACGTAGGTCTCCTGTGTGGAGAGGAGTTCCGAACCAGGATAAAAATCCTGTGTCTTGTGGTTGTGTTTTGTGTGTGATTGTTGTCTTGTTGCTCTAACTCTAACCTTGTTATTAAGTTGTGCAATCTTTTCAGTAACAGGTTTTAATCAAACATCGAAGTTTTAATAACCCATTCACCCCCCCTCTGGGCTAGCTAGCTGGGCAACATCCTCTTCCCACCCGGCCCCCCTCCCCCCTGCACGATGCCCCCCTCCCCCCCCCCACCCGGCCCCCCTCCCCTTCCCACCCCCCCTGCAAAATATTTTGTCAAATATTTTTTAAGACATCTCTCTCACCGGTGTTTTTTATTATCCAACATTCTTGTATATTGTTGCTCTATCATCTATCTATGTTTTACAAGAAAGCATCTATAATAGTGAACATTTGATATGCGAAGGTCAAATTATTTAAGATCATCACCATATGAACACGAAAATTATTTAATACATTTAAGTATATAATGTAACAAAGTATTTAAATATAACAATAGGGTTTAATGACATAATTTTGCAAAAATTCTAAAGCTATGCAAAATTTTATTGTAAAATTTGCACATGATTTCTAACCATTTGCACATAATTGCGAAGCACATCACTTAAATCTAACAATCCCATTAATATAGTATCTCTGCATCATTAGAATACTTCTAAGATTATAAAATAAAATAAAATCTATTTTCAAATTTCAGATTTCTTTGAACCTAACCCCACATCTATATTAAATTACTCTAGATCTATACAAATTAGCTGCAAATAGTTTCTAACCACTTATAATAAGTGTTTTAAATTACTACCATGGCAAAAACTAATAGAAACAAAAAAAAAACTTAGATTTAAGGTTCATATATAATTGACCCTAAATCAACCACAAATGATCCTCAATTGCTTCCTCAGAAAAAAAAATACCAAAAAAACAAAATTAATGGTAAAAGGAAACGTAAAACAGAGTGTGGTTGTTAATGGGTAGAATCGATTTAACAGACACATACAACGCCTGGTTCGATTTTGGGCAGAGATGTAAGACAATTTTTTATTTAGTCAGTTCTAAAAATTAAGCCCTAGTACGAGACTTACTCACAAGATAGAAACACACCATATTGAGATATAATTGATTTTTATGACACATATTAATTGTGTGCACATTGGCGTTCGGATATTCTTCTACTCGCGCACTGGAAGACAGAGAGTTGGTAGCTGTGGAGATCTACATCTTCATGAATTGCGCAGAACTAGACTCCTACATTGAGTAAGCTCTCAACACTTATGATGTACATCATTTGATTGCAATGCTGCAGAACTGAAAGGTTGTGTGACATTTACATTGCAGAGAGTTTGACTCAGTCATACTGCAACAGAATCCACGTCTAACTGACGTGCAGGTTGAAAAGGAACGTGAGAAGTCTTTTCCTACTTGGTTAAGATCTCGAGTATGTGTCTAAATATTTTGAAACATAAGTGTTATGTTCTTATGCATACTTAGTTGTTGTAATTTGTCAATGTCTGTCTATTTTTTTGATAATAGGTTGAACAAGGTTTTATTACCAATTCAAGAGTACAAGAGATCAGTTATGGCCCCTCGAAGATTGTACGTGTCTATCCAGGCTACATTGTGAATGGATACAGATTTCACACGAGAGATTATGGACGGAATAAGTCTACGATGAACAGCGGCGTATGTGTGAAGGGAAGTGCCTACAATGAAAATGAAATAGACTATTATGGCATTCTCGAAGAAGTCATTGAACTGCAATTTTTGGACAAGACAACATGTATTTCTCTTCAAGTGTCATTGGTTTGATCCGACATCTATTCGTCATGACACAACATATGAATTGTCGATGTGAAGCATAAGTCCAAGTTGAGTACATATGAGCCATTCATTCTGGCGGCACAAGCCCAACAAGTTTATTATTCAAATTATTCATCTCTGAAATTAAGTGATTGGTGGGCTACATGTAGAGTGAAATCAAGGCTATTCCCCAAGTATGAGCTTCTCCCGGTTGATGATGAGCTCGAAGGTGTTAATGACAATTTTTTTCAATCAGATCAGAGTGACACACGAGAGTTGGCAGCTTCTACGCAGTTCAGTGTTCATGATATAAATGAAACAATTTGCTTACATAAGGGTAACGAACAGGAAGAATTAAGTTGACCTAAGAGACCTTGAGCGGAGGGTGGAGTTTGATGTGAAGGAAGACTCCCGGGATGATGAGGATGAATTCGAGGATGATGACGAAGATGATGCTGAATTAAACATGTCTTCAGCATGATGATGAATATAGATAATATACCCTATATTTTGTAAGAACTTCCTATTGTTGCTAATTATATGTTCATATTAAATTGCTACTTCAAATTTGAGTGTTGATGACATGTTATATCTTTATTTATCTCAATAGAGATATGGTACGTGGAGGACGGAGTCAGACGGTTTCCACGTCCGTTGGCCGAGGGTCCGCGACCCCGTCCACAACAAGTATATGTATATGTAAACAAAAACTCTATATATTATTGTTTATATTAAATTCACGAGATCTAACGTACATATAATTTCTCAGAGTCTGCCTCCCCGTCCGCGCCGGTTGTCCCAGCGACAGGTATATACATATGTACACAAAGACACAGAGAAATTATATGTACTCATCCAGTGTTGTCCTCATATGCGAGTTCGATCGCTCCTCCGGCATATGCGAGTTCATCTACTACGCCCCCCCCCCCCCGTCAGTGGTGTAGAGGAGATTAGAGACCTCATTCGGGAAGAGCTACGGCACAGCTACAGACACAGCAGGCAGAGCTACAGACGCAGTTCGGCAATATGGTTCAGCAGTTGATCTCATCCATGCAGGAAGTACGCCCCACACAGCCAGCACCTCAGGTCAGTATTAGTATTAATTTCATATACTTTGGATGAGATAAAACTACTAAAGAATGTCAACAGGGAACAAAAAGAAATCTAAATTATTTAACCTAACATAAGTGTAAAGGGCGTTCAATTGACGGATCTTAAAAAAACCTAAGTCTAAAGGGCTAAAACCTACAACCCGGGGGTCCAAAATCCCAAATAGGGATCGGATCGGCGTGCCGTTTTCTCCGACACGACCGGGTGGGCTAAAGTGACGTGTGGGAACTAACGGAATCCAATTTAGATCTCCGGATTGGGTTGGACATTGAAATGACGGATCTAAAAAATATCCAAGTATATATAAAGGGTCAAAACACACAACCCGGGGATCCAAAATCACAAATAGGGATCGGATCGGCGTGCTGTTTTCTCCGACACGACGGGTGGGTTAAAGTGACATGTGGGAACTGACGGAATCCAATTTGGATCTCCGGATTGGGTTGGTCATTGAAATGACGGATCTAAAAAACAGCCAAGTATATATAAAGGTCAAAACACACAACCCGGGGGTCCAAAATCCCAAATAGGGATCGGATCGGCATGCCGTTTTCTCCGACACGACCGGGTGGTTAAAGTGACGTGTGGGAACTGAAAGAATCCAATTTGAATCTCCGGATTGGGTTGGGCATTGAAATGACGAATCTAAAAAACATCCAAGTATATATAAAGGGCTAAAACCTACAACCCGGGGGTCCAAAATCCCAAATAGGGATCGGATCGGCGTGCCGTTTTCTCCGACACGACCGGGTGGGTAAAGTGACGTGTGGGAACTGACAGAATCTAATTTGGATCTCCGGATTGGGTTGGGCATTGAAATGACGGATCTACAAAATAGCCAAGTATATATAAGGGCTAAAACCTACAACCGGGGGTCCAAAATCCCAAATAGGGATCGGATCGGCGTGCCGTTTTCTCCGACACGACCGGGTGGGTTAAAGTGGCATGTGGAACTGACGGAATCCAATTTGGATCTCCGGATTGGTTAGGCATTGAAATGACGAATCTAAAAAACAGCCAAGTATATATAAAGGGCTAAAACCTACAACCCGGGGGTCCAAAATCCCAAATAGGGATCGGATCGGCATGTCATTTTCTCCGATACGACCGGGTGGGTTAAAGTGACGTGTGGGAACTGACGGAATCCAATTTGGATCTCCAGATTGGGTTGGGCATTGAAATGACAGATCTAAAAAACAACTAAGTATATATAAAGGGTCAAAACACACAACCGGGGGTCCAAAATCCCAAATAGAGATCGGATCGGCGTGCCGTTTTCTCCGACACGACCGGGTGGGTTAAAGTGACGTGTGGGAACTGACGGAATCTAATTTGGATCTCCGAATTGGGTTGGTCATTGAAATGACGTATCTAAAAATAACCAAGTATATAAAGGGTCAAAACACACAACCCGAGGGTCCATAATCCCAAATAGGGATCGGATCGGCGTGCCGTTTTCTCCGACACGACCGGGTGGGTTAAAGTGACGTGTGGGAACTGACAGAATCTAATTTGGATCTCCGGATTGGGTTGGGCATTGAAATGACGGATCTACAAAATAGCCAAGTATATATAAAGGGCTAAAACCTACAACCCGGGGGTCCAAAATCCCAAATAGGGATCGGATCGGCGTGCCGTTTTCTCCGACACGACTGGGTAGGTTAAAGTGACATGTGGGAACTGACGGAATCCAATTTGGATCTCCGGATTGGGTTAGGCATTGAAATGACGAATCTAAAAAACAGCCAAGTATATATAAAGGGCTAAAACCTACAACCCGGGGGTCCAAAATCCCAAATAGGGATCGGATCGGCATGTCATTTTCTCCGATACGACCGGGTGGGTTAAAGTGACGTGTGGGAACTGACGGAATCCAATTTGGATCTCCAGATTGGGTTGGGCATTGAAATGACAGATCTAAAAAACAACTAAGTATATATAAAGGGTCAAAACACACAACCCGGGGGTCCAAAATCCCAAATAGAGATCGGATCGGCGTGCCGTTTTCTCCGACACGACCGGGTGGGTTAAAGTGACGTGTGGGAACTGACGGAATCCAATTTGGATCTCCGGATTGGGTTGGGTATTGAAATGACGAATCTAAAAAATAGCCAAGTATATATAAAGGCTAAACCTACAACCCGGGGTCCAAAATCCTAAATAGGGATCGGATCGGCGTGCCGTTTTCTCCGACACGACCGGGTGGGTTAAAGTGACGTGTGGGAACTGGCGGAATTCAATTTGGATCTCCGGATTGGGTTGGGCATTGAAATGACGGATCTAAAAAACAGCCAAGTATATATAAAGGGCTAAAACCTAGAACCTGGGGGTCCAAAATCCCAAATAGGGATCGGATCGGCGTGCCGTTTTCTCCGACACGACCGGGTGGGTTAAAGTGACGTGTGGGAACTGACGGAATCCAATTTGGATCTCCAGATTGCGTTGGGCATTGAATGACGAATCTAAAAAACATCAAGTATATATAAAGGGCTAAAACCTACAACCCGGGGGTCCAAAATCCCAAATAGGATCGGATCGGCGTGTTGTTTTCTCCGACACGACCGGGTGGGTTAAAGTGACGTGTGGGAACTGACGGAATCTAATTTGGATCTCCGGATTGGTTGGGCATTGAAATGACGGATCTAAAAAACAGCCAAGTATATATAAAGGGTCAAAACACACAACCCGGGGTCCAAAATCCCAAATAGGGATCGCATCGGCGCGCCGTTTTCTCCGACACGACCGGGTGGTTAAAGTGACGTGTGGGAACTGACGGAATCTAATTTGGATCTCCGGATTGGGTTGGGCATTGAAATGACAGATCTAAAAAATAGCCAAGTATATATAAGGATCAAAACATACAACCGGGGGTCCAAAATCCCAATAGGGATCGGATCGGCGTGCCGCTTTCTCCGACACGATCGGGTGGGTTAAAGTGACGTGTGGGAACTGACGGAATCCAATTTGGATCTTCGGATTGGGTTGGACATTGAAATGACGGATCTAAAAAACAGCCAAGTATATATAAAGGGCTAAAACCTACAACCCGGGGATCCAAAATCCCAAATAGGGATCGGATCGGCGTGCCGTTTTCTCCGACACGACCAGGTGGGTTAAAGTGACGTGTGGGAACTGACGGAATCCAATTTGGATTTCCGGATTGTGTTCGGCGTTCAAATGACAGATCTAAAAAACACCCAAGAAACGATGGATCTAAAAATAGTATCTAATTAAACTTGAGAAATAATCACATATTTTAAATTTAATTTTTGAAAATAATGTATGTCTTTTAATTATTATTAATGTTTCTCATGTTAATCTTTTTTAATATAGGATCCACCTCCGGCACCTAACGATGACGAGGCAGGGACAGCAAACGATCCAGCAGATCTGTCTTGATTTTTTATATTTATTATTTTGTATGATTTTATATTTATTATATTTTATGATTTTATGTTGATCGTGAGTATTTGTGAAATCTATGAATATTGTAGCAGGTTTGAAAAATCTTTTTTATTTGTCAATTTAAAAAATATATATACTGCACATTCCGACGGATTTTTCGACGGATAAATATCCGTCGAAAATTCTAAATTACCGACGGAAAAAATTGGTCGGTAATTCCGTCTATAGTTCTTGTTGGCCCTTTTGGTACGGCAGCAAGCCAACCTAGAGGGGGGGGTGAATAGGTTTTTCTGAAATCTGAAATAGAATCTTAAACACAGAAAATAATACTTGAAAGCTTGGTTAGTTCAGTGTGATAGAGAGTGCAGTGCGGAAGCAAATAAACAATCACACAAGGACACAGGAGATTTATCCTGGTTCGGCCCTTCCCACATGGAAGTCCTACGTCCAGTCCCCAAGCAAACTCTTGGGATTTCACTAACCAAGGGTACAGTCCCCCTTATGGACCTTACAACACCCTGGATCCCCCACCAGGTCTTCTTCTCTTTCCCGGCAAGAAGGCAGCCCACTTCTCTTACAGGTAAAGAAGCCAACCTCCTGGAACAAACCCCAGTGCGGTTCTGCTAGACACAAACCCCTAGCTGGGTTGACAACTGGTACAAACCCAGTTAGGTTCTGCTAGACACCAACCCCTAGCTGGGTTAACAACTGTATACAGTCCTACAGCTGGACACAGATCTTTCTTAGAAAGATCAGACTGAGAGACCTTACAAGATGAACACTCATGTAAAGCTCACAGTCCCAAACTCTCCCCAGATATACAATGAGCTCGGAGAGAAAACAGAAGAGAGAAAAGAAGGCTCGAATGCTTGAAAGCTTGGAAGCTTGAGAGCTTGAAATGCTTTGAATGCTTCTTCTTGGCTCAGGCTCTTTCTCTCTTTCTTGAGTGTATGTGGCGTGAAGGTGCTTCTCACAGATGTACACTCCTTCAAAGATATTCAAGAAAAGGCTCTTATGTTCTTCAGCAATGCTCCATCTTTTATATTGAGCAGCTTTAGAATAGATCCGTTGAAGAGATCCGTTGGAGCTCTTCTAGTCGTTGCTGATCTTTCTCTTCATTTGTCTTAATCAGACTCTGGTGGTCTTCGAGATCTGTCAGCATAGAAGAGAGTGTTAGCATAAAAGAGTGTTTATGATAAACGATGCATGGTACTGTGCTTCTGCTAACATACTGAAAATAGAGGTCATATCTTTTTGACAAGACTCTGAACATGCATGCAGCTTTTTGTCAGAAGATATTTGACTTTTCATTTAAGCGCCAAGCATATTTGAAATATAAAGGCAATCTGTGTTTGAACCGAATCCATGAAGAAATCGTTATGAGCATGACTTATGAAATCGTTATGCAAGCAAATCAATGTGAGGGCAAATCGTTGCACTCACTTATCAAATCGTTATGAGATCGAAATCGATGTGAACAAATCGTTGTGAGAGCAAGTCATTGCGCTCACTTATAGAATCGTTATGAGATCGACTTCTTATCAAATCAATACGCTCACAGAAGAAATCGTTATGGCCACTTATCAAATCGTTATGGCATCGACTTCTTAGCAAATCGTTGCGCTTACAGAAGAAATCGTTATGGCATCGATTTCTTAACAAATCGTTGCGCTTACAGAAGAAATCGTTGCGAACACTTATGAAATCGTTATGGCATCGATTTCTTAACAAATCGTTGCGGCGCTTGATACTTTGGCACTTTAAACAGAAATCGATGTATATTGATTAAACATCGATTTTATCATTTAGTGCGCCATATATTGCATCAATGAAGACTTAGCATTTTGCTATGGGATTGATGCGACACAGATGAACAAAAATATTCATTATGTTATCAACATAAGTTTTGTTATCACCAAAATACAAGGACAGCCATAGAGTGGTTCAACAGTTCTGACGGCCTTTTCCGACGGGTTTACTGATTTATCGACGGAATGTCTGTCGGTAAATACTGACGGTATTTCCGACGGATTTGTCCGTCGGAGTTTTCCGACCGATTTCCGACGGAATTATCTTCCGTCGGTAATTTTTGACCAACAATTTCCGACGGACCATTTCCGACGAGCTTCGGACGGAAATCTGTCGGAAGGATCATGTTCCGACGGATTTCCGTCGGATTTCCGACGGATTCTTTCCGTCGGAAAATCCGTATTTTCTTGTAGTGCATGCACATGGAGGAAATGAACTTAATTTTCTCCTCTTATATATGTATATATATCTTCTCTTATTTTTACTTCCACAACCCTTTTTTAAAGAAAACTAGTATATTATATCATCCTTTATAAATTCCTCGTAAACCTAGCTAGCTACTCTTTGTGAGATTTGAATGCTTGACCTCATAAAGTCATAATCCTAATGTAAAAAAAAAGACTAACTATTAGATCACCCCTTAAATGCTAGCTATACCTTTAGTGGCGTCCGTGAGACTCATAACCAAGCAGTACTTACAAACAAGGTCCCATTCATCCTCCTAGAGATCACATATCCCTTTTTTTATCAACAGACCTAATCCGACTAATTTATTAATGAAAGAAGTTGAAAATAAGAGGCAAAATCATATACAAATTCGTTGGCATAGGTCAAGTATGAAGACCATCACAAAGAAATTAAATCTAAAATAAGAAACTAATGGCAAAAATTAGAACTTCTGACCCAAAAGAGGAGACTCTTAGAACTCTGAAGATGATCGATCATGAGAATATATATATACATTGAAGGACAACTTGAGGATGAAGGCATGGACGTGGGGATTGAAATCTTTGTATCTTTATTAGACACCTCAAATTGAAATCTAAGCATGAAGATATTTTCAGCTTTTGATAGCTTAGCAATTAAACTTTAGCTTGTATCACCATTAAGGCTGCCAATCGGTCAAATTCGGATCGAAAATTGATGTTTCCGCTTCCTATAAGAAATTTCAAAGTAGAAAATAGAAACTAAAAAGGGTGTTTCCGCTTTCGCATTTATTTTCACTTTAAGTCGAAAAAACGAAATGAGAATAGAAATAAAATGGAAACTTTAGATGCAACAACATTTATATAATTAGAATAAATTTATAAGTACACTGACTAATAAATTTATGAATAGTTTCAAATTTAAATTTAATAATCTACTAGTATAGATAATTAACAATAATAATAAATAAAAATATATTTTCTATCATATCTTCTTCATCACATAAATTATAATAATGATCCTTATTAAATGAAGCATGACAAGATCAAATTAGTATAGTAACATCATATAATTATATATATATGGTTGAGTAATAGATAGTCAATATATGTAGGTATATGAAGACTGTCAGAAAAAACTACCATATATGATAGAACTAGTTGAAAACCCGCGCGATGCACGGTAGTTGTTTATAAAATATTAAGATAAATAAAAAATATTATTTATAAAAGTATATAATTTTTATTACTAAAATTTTGTTAAACTAAACAGGGAAAGTTTGTTCTTAAAACAAAGGAAGGTGGACTGCACGAATGTAGGCTTAAAATTAAATTTTTTCTAAAAAGTTATGGTCTGCTCGGTTTAGCAAGATTTTTTAGATGGTGAGTATCTTACCTTGTTTAGAAAGATTTCTTTGTTGATTTTGGTGACAATTAATGTTTGAGACTTGCCTTACGAGAGGTGTATTAAAGTTGATAGATTTATTATTTTATGTTAGCTGCTATATGTTAAGATTTGTTTTCCTAAATTTTGCTTAACCATATTTAGCTGCGATATAGATAGATTTAGTGGGGAGTTTAGGAGGAAAACTCTGCTTCTGTGCTGCCACGTGGTTGCTCCAGAACTGAGTTTTATTAGAATAGTATAGATGAGAGAGTGACTATTCGTCACTAATTGGGTCAGGATAGATGATATTTGTATATAGATTGGAGGTGGGGAATAACGAGTTAAAATTTTAAGGTTGACGGGTTTTTATTGTAAAAATATTATATAATATGTATTAACAATTTATCAAAAATAAAAATAAAAAAATAAATACGGATGTTTCCATTTTCACATCTTATAAAAATTCAGATATTGATTTCCACTTTTGTTAAACTATCTAAAAGTTCTTTTTAAAATTTTACAACTTATAAAAAGTACAAAAATAGATCAACTAATCGAAAAATAAAAAATCGTTAGTAGCCCTAATCATCATGAGTAGATTGCAGCAGCTGGTTTACCTTATCTATTATATTATCTTGGGGATCTTGAGCTAGAGAAGACATAACAACTAGAGGAGGGATCTGGTGCAAAACTAGGGCTAGTGATCAGATATCCCTATACTAAAAGAAAAGATCATGATGAGTGTAGGCTAAAACAGAATAGGCTTTGTGTAAGTACACAGTCGCATTTCATTAACTGCAATTGACAAGAACGAATGAGCCTTCTCACTGCTCATCCTATAATAATGTCCTAACATCCGAGAAAGACGAAGCTCCCACCGTGTGAGCTGATCATAGAAGAATATCCGGTTGGAAAACCTGCATGCGGCAGGCAACTTCCCGGCCAATATACGGCTAGCTGCCGCTAGAAAAGAGGATAAGTGAATCTCGCCGTCACATCAAAGTTAACCGGACAGATTCGGATCTATCCTTAAGCTTGACTTGTTCCCCAACTCGGTCGGTGTCGACGTCAGAAAAAGACAACAATATATGGATGCTTTCGTAAGGGTGACGTTAGTGTTCACATTCTGGAGAGTGCTCTTTTACATCAGCATCCGTTAGAATGGATGCTTTCGGATCTATCTTTTATTCTTAGGCGGCATTTGGATCCGCTTCGTATAGAAAATCGACTTTTACATAAATTGGATTTTCGAGTTTGCCTTGACACAAGTGTTATTGGTGTCTCGTCGTCTCTGCCGCGCGAAAGGTAAAGGCAATAAAATTATTTCGCAGAGCTAAAAAATTTTTTAAAAAAAAACGTCAACTTTGTACCCCGATGCTCTCCCTTGTTGCCCATGCAAAATTTTTTAAAAAGTGGTCATAAACCTAATTTTAGGTATGTAGGAAAAAGAAAAATCATTCTCTCTATATCTCTCCTCTTGCCAAAATCAACTTACGCGCAAGTTACGATCTAAGAAATTCTATGTACCTGTAAGTAAATCTTTTAAGAACTAAATTGAAATGCCAATTATCTACTCCTTTCTTAGAATCTTTAGCTCGATTTGATAATTAGATATATATATATATATATATTTATCAGGGATTTATTAGTAACTAAAGTTCAGTAACTCAAATAAAAAATTTCATATCCGAGATAAATTAACCTCTAATAATCGATCCCGTAATATGTATACGTTTAACTATTATAAGCTAATATCCCATGAATTCAAGATTACATATATAGTGTAAGAGATGAAGTGAGCACATACGCCAGTAGAGTTAAACTTACTTCCATCGTGAAGTTGGCAGCAGTAGTCTTTCATTAAAGAGATTATTGTTATTCGGTCTCGATCCACGTACAGGTGAACAATATCTATCTTAAGTACAATATTTAAATGTGATCACGGCGACCCTAATTAAATCGAGCAACAAGTTTATCTCTTTTTATTAAAAACATTGTTAGGAAGCTGAAGGTGGCCCAATCAATAGTTATCATGGACATAGCGGTATCAAAAGCTAGCTATTTGATTAATGCGAAGTTTATGAAGTCTGCATGTGGAATTCAAGCCTGAAATGGAGGCGTTTTCGGATGGTAAAAGTGTTTCCCACGTTAAGACGTAAAATGTGTTTAAAATTGCATTTCAACTCACGCCAAGTAAGATATGTTTAAAAGTGGAACATATTCCTCACTCGGGATTTTAAATAAGATAATCAACACTAATTTAAGGGTTTTTCACATAAACTATTGTTACGCATAAAAATTGACGGATATGCCATTAATATTACTAAAAGATTATCAAATATGTTACTCATGAACAGAAAATATTGCAGATATGCTATAACATCATCATTACTTACTCCCGCGGGAAAATAATGAATATTCCTCCAATATTATGTTATTTTCATTAGTTTAATGTTGTTGATATTATATTTTTTAAGACTTTGAGAATTATGAAATATGGGTGCTAAAGGCTATATATAGCTAAATTCATAGTTAAATAGATGAAAAATAACGGTGGCACATTTGATAATATTTTAACAACAGTGGTTTATGTGAAAAGACATGTAATTGATTATGAGATGGCCCCATTTCTATGTACTTTTGAAATATATATTTATATAAGGAGAGAGATTTTACACCCATCCAATCATATATGATCCACCCTTTGTGTGCTTGCGGCGAGCAAGTGGGCGTGCCGTAATACTTTCCCTTATGCGATCTCTATTAGCTCTGCACACTTCCCATCCATGGCGCGCTAGATTTTGTGTTCACATTTCTTGTGATGTTTATAATTAAGCGCTAGATTGACCAATCCGACGCTAGATGATTACTTTCCTATCTATTTCTCTTATACAATTTATTTTTATATATCTACGTAAATATGATAAGGAGATGCATCAAGGCAATATCAGGGGTTTTAAAGTCAATGTGAGAGCTCCAGCTATAGCTATCTCTCACATCCTGTACGCTAATGATTTGTTTGTATTTGGTAGATATGGAGCTGTTAAATGTCATTTCTATCATTCAGATTTTTGCTAGTTGGTTTGGCCAACAAATAAATTGACAGAAATCTGAGATTCTCTTTAGTCTTAATATTGTCGAGCCCACCCAGTTGCATCTTAAAACTATTTCTAGGTTTGGTTTTTTGGACATTAAAGAGTTATATCTGGGCACTCCATTGCTGCTGGGTAGGTCTAAGCAAAACCAACTAAGATTTTTGGAGGACAATTCATGAGGAGATTGATATGTGGAAGACCAATAACCTTAATGTTGCGAGTAAAGGCTGTAAAGCTATGCTCATTAAATCCACTCTTAGTGTCATTCCCGTTCATGTGATGAATACTATTCTTCTACTTAAGGGGATTATTCATAGACTAAGGTGGCGTTTGATAACACTTATTTAAAATATCTATAGTCTAATTTTCTATCTATTGTCTAAATCTGTAATTTAATAAGTACTTAAAATATATTAGACTTCTATTAAGAGTTGTTTGATAACCAACTTAAATGACATCTGAATTAATATATTATTTTACATAATATCTTTATATACTTCAAAATATGTCTAAATTTATTTTTATTTCCATAATTTCATATATACATTTATCAACTATCTTATAATTACATATAAGTCCCTAATTTTTATATATTATATAACCCCTACATACTTAAAAGTATCCCTAAATTTATGGTTTTTATTTCATATTTACTAAAGTTAAAGCAATATGGTATTTGTATATAGTATAATTTTTAATTACATATACGCACCTAATATTTTACATATTGTAAATATATCTCTACAAATATTAAAAATATTCACTAAATCCACCGCCTAATCAAGGGGGAATCCATTGGGGAGGGCCTGCTGTTGGAGACGGAACAACGCGGCGGGCCAGGCGGCGAACGGGCCCGCGAACCCCGCAGGCGAGAGGTCAGAGGCAGGGGGGCTGCGGCGGTGTAGAACTGGTGGGGGCTGCTGCTGCCGTGGGGGTGGTAGGCGAGGAGGAGGTCCGGGGGAGGCGGGAACTGGCCGGTGGCGCGCCGGGGGCCGCAGAGAGGGCCAGGTTCAGGGGAGGTCGTTGGCAATGGCATTCTGGTCGACGACCATGGAATCCGGAGCAGACGAGGGAGGGAGGATCCCTAGGGTTTGGGAGCAGACAGGGAAACCCTAGCGGTGACGGAGCGGGGGGCGAGCACGGGGGAGAAGGGGAGCTTGGCGGGGAGGAGCAGGCTGGGCACGGGAGAGAGAGAGAGAGAGAGAGAGAGAGGAGAGAGAGAGAGAGATAGAGAGAGAGAGAGATGAGAGAGAGAGAGAGAGAGAGAGAGAGAAGCAGATCAAAGTGGGAAAAAAAGCATCAAGTAGGCTTCAGGTCCTAGAACATGGAATCCCACCTCACCTCCCCGGCCTCGCCGTCGTTGTCCCAGACCTTGTCCTTTCTACTCCCCCACCGACTGTACCAGGTCCTCCCGTGAGGCGCAGGAGCCCCTCCGTGCCCGGCGGCGGAGGGCAGTGGGGCGGCAGGAAGCTGGAGGCTCTGTAGCAGAGGAGATCCGCACAACAGGAGGGAGGAGCAGCGGAGGAGGCCGGGGGAGGCGGAGGAGCTCCGTGATCTCAACAAAAAAAAAGTGTCCAACCTTCACTTTTTTTTAAGAGGCAATTTAAGACAGTAGACATATTTTTAGATGTCTATTAAGAAATGTTATCAAACGATCTAAAACTCCAACATCTGACCGCTTCAGACAACAGACATGTATTAAGAGTTATCAAACAGACCCTAAGTAAGCTCCAACCCACTTTTTGGTGGGGAAAATCAAAAGATATCCAGAATACCCCACTTGTTGCATGGCATAAGATGCAAAAATCCAAGCTTGAGGGTGGGCTTGGATTTAGAAACCTTCATATTTTTAACAGGTCATCTATCATGAAACTAGCCTGGTGTTTTTATGAATGACTATTATGGTCTTTGGTCTGCTTTGCTCAGAGCTAAATACTGCAAAGGAATTCCACTTTGGCAACTCAGTCACAGCAGTAGACAGTATCATATATGGTAGGGTATTATGAAGGTTATAGATGATTTGATGAGAGGTTCCACGTGGGTTGTGAAAAATGGGATGGATATTAATATTTGACTGATAATTGGATCCCCAACCAGGTTCAACCACCCATTTCTAAAACTGATTTCAATAACATTATTCCAGTCAAAGTGGCTGATATTATTAATGAGGGCACTTGGAAATCTTCTCTAATTAGATATTTGTTTGATCCAGAGACTGCTATGTCTATTCTCAATATCAGGCTCCCGCAGATTGATAGAATGGAGAATTGACTACTAAGTCTGCATACAGGTTCCTCACAAATAGACAAAATAGTGCCTCAAGTTTTGGAGTTCACAAAATCTGGAGAACAATATGGAATTCCAAAATCAATGTTAAAACTCCCCCAAAATTTGTTCTATTTGTTTGGAAAGCTTTAGTTAATGCCTTGCCTACATTCTCCAGACTTGTTATTATCTCTATAAAGATTAATAGGCTGTGTCTAATTTGCTTGGAGCAGGAGAAGACCATCACACATATTTTGTTTGAGTGTACTACTGCTAGAGCTGTGTGGTTTGCTTGTGATCTAAATTATAGAATTGATAACCACAAGAAGTCTTTGGAGAATAGAATTATTGAATGGTCTGAGGAGCCCTTTGTTTTGAGCAAGGGTGATTATAGTTTCTTAACATATGCAGTTGCAGTTATGTGGAACCTGTGGAAGGCCAGATGCTTATTAGTTTTTTAGCACAAGCAAATGTCTCCTATGCAAATTGTCACTAAAATTGCTTATGATATCAATGATTGGGGGGTCATTAACCAGATTTCTCATCACAAAACATCCTCCGTTGGCACTCAACAAGCCATTGCCCCTGACCACATCAATTATATAACATGTGATGCAGCTTTTATGAATGGAGTTGGTACATCAACAACCATTCTCATGAAAGCCGTAGGCCAGCCAACTTCATGCAAAACATACCAATTTATGGCCTACTCTGCAACTGAAGCTGAAGCCATCACCATATTTGATAGCCTCGTTTGGGCCATAGAGATTGGCCAGCCTGTCACCATTTTTAGTGATGCTTTAACCATTGTTAATACTATTAATAGTTCTACAGTTGTTGTGTGGAAGTGCAGTAATATTATTGAAGATGTGAAATCTCTACTGGTTACTCATTCTTGCTATAGTATTAGATTTCTGTCTAAGATTGACACGTACCCTGCACATTGTTTGGCCAAAATGGCTTTTTCTTTATCTCTGTTTGATTCCTGGGAGAGTCCTAATCTCCCAAAATCTATTTTGGATGCTTGTAACCAATGTCTTGTAACTTTAGTATGCTAGTAATGATATGATATCGTTTACTTGTCAAAAAAATTGTCATTGTCACTAACATCAAGACCCGATGACCTCATCTTATTGTCCACCTATGCCTAGGAGTGAACACAATTGGATTTTGGTCAACTTGGAGGTTTTTTTTTCCTTCAAACCAGATCGAATTAAGAATACAACCCAAACGTTTCAAACCAAATTAAATTTGACAATGCTTTTATTAGTGGGTTATGTATTTAAAATTATGATAAAAATAAGAAGTATGTGTACTTGTATCTAAATTTATGTATATAACTGTAGAGGTATTCTTTAGTCCTACATTGAAAGATAGTGAGAACAATGTGTGCTTATCAGCAAGAGCCTCATCTCTTCTCCCAAGAGGGCCCTTTTAAAGGACAAAACCCCAAGCATGGGAACAATACTTCTTGGGAGGCACACTTAAATCACGTCTCTTCATTAGCGCCGTCTGTGGGAACGAGCGAAAGGCCATGCGCCCTACCCAAGCGTTTTATCTTCATGAGACCCACACACCCTTATCCTCACCGGGGGGGGTTGTGTAGAGGTATTCTTTAGTCCCACATTGAAAGATAGTGAGAATAAGTGTGTGCTTATCAGCAAGAGTCTCACCTCTTCTCCCAAGAGGGCCCTTTTAAAGGACAAAACCTCAAGCATGGGGACAATACCTCTTGGGAGGCACACTTAAATCACGTCTCTTTATTATGTGGTGGTGTATTCCTATTTGGGCCTGAGCCAAACGGGCCTCCACTTGGAAACAGGGAAGATGACCGCCGGTAGCGGACGAATGCCTACAAAACCAGAATAGAATCAGGGGGGCCCGGTTGAAGAACCGGGGAGAACCCTCCGATGCCTAAGTCAGAATGAGACCAGATAGGCTTGAAGGATAGTGGGGGTTCTCATGTGTGTTGCGCAAGGGTAGTGTGAGTAAGATCCCGTACCTTTGCATGGAGATCACCTGGGCTTTTTATAGGCGAAGATGTCGAAGGGGCTAGGGGAAACGTCTCCCCAGCGGTTACCGAAAAGGGCGCGCCAGTTGGCGCCCTTGAAGGAGAGTCATGCGCTGAGGCGCCCTTTAAGGGGCCCTGCAGTTAACGCTCCCTTTGATCGTGGGATGCATGCCTCGTCGTGGGCGTAACCGTCGGTGCATGGCGACGAACTTTTGCTGCTCCTCATGCTTGGGAGGTACCGAGCAGAGGGACTGCTCTGTAACGGGACCGCCTACTCGGTGCTTGGAGTTGACGAAGTTAAGGCATGCTTCTAGTCAGTGCCGTTCGGCAGGAGATGCCTGGACCACATAGGTTACAGGGTGTCCGGAGATCACCCCTGGGGTTTGAAGATGCTCTGCTCGGAGCCAGCAGGCTGCGCTCGGGGGCGCATGCCGCGTGCGAGGAGTGCCATGCTGGGCTGTACTGGGCCATGATGGGCCCTAGGGGTCTAGGTGGCTAGAAATAGCCACCACACTTGCCCCCCACACCTTCGAGTTGGCTCGAGAACCAAAGCGCTCGAAGGCGGAGGTCTGCTCGAACGTCTTTCCGGCATTTAATGCGACGCCGGCCTCGGACGTGCAACTGGCGGCGAGGAAATAGTCGTTCGATGTTCCTCCTTGGGGTGAGAGGAAATCTCATGATGAACGGGCGACGTGTCAGGCCAGGAACTTCACACGGTACACCCGAACGTTCATTTGGAGTGGGGAGGAACGCCGTTTCGACTCCTCGAATTTCACGCCACCTTTTCCATATAAGTGAGAGGTGGGGCGAAAGCGGGAGCCCATTCCTTCCACCGATTTTGAAAAAAACTTGCTTGCCCCCCAAGTCTTCTCATCGCCTTCTTCTTCGTGCTTCTTCGTCGTTTCTTCCGTTCGCTGCTCCTTCTACTTCCGGCGATGGCATCCAAGGGAAAGGCTACCGTGGTTGCCGAAGTGAGTGGCGTGACGCCAGCGGGGGCTCGAGGGCCAAGGTGATGCCACTATGAAGGCCTCCAGGAGCGTTTTCGGATCGGTGATGATTAAGAAATCGTCATGGCGAGGGAGGAGGAGTCGCACCTGGTGAACAAACCAGGTTGCTTCGCCCTCTCCATTGATCATATGGAAGCAGGGTTCTGGCTGCCGCTACCAGAGGTGGCGAAGGCGCTGCTAAACAGATGGGGAATCACACCCATCCAGCTCACGCCTAATTCGTGGAGGACAATATGCATATTCTGCATCGTCTCCTGACTTCGAAAGGTTTGCGGCTCGGAGGAGGTCTTCCGAGCCCAGTTCGGCCTCACGGCCTCGTCAACGGGGGCCAGCATTTATTACACAAAGCATCGTGCAGATAGGATGCAGATCAGCCTGTCAAAGAAGCATTCCAACAACAAGGGTTGGATGCACAGACTTTTCTTCGTTAGGCATCGCGATGGTGCACTGGAGTTCGGGTTCCCGACCAGAATCCAGACGGCCAGGAAGGAAAGTTATCCCTTCCTAATCCAAGACGATGCGAAAGCTTCAGATAGCCTAAACCGAGCGGCCGTGCGGAACGGCGACAGTTATCTGACGGAATTCCAACTCGTCGAGCATGGTTTAAGCAGACCATGGAGTAAGTATCCAAATGTGTCCCGTTTGTTGGTCCGTCAGGGGGCTGCTTTCTGATAATCTCCTTTTTTTTTTTTTTGCCAGCTGCTGAGGAATTGGTCGCTGGTCGGAATACGGAGGCCATGGAGGATTACGCCGAGAAGATAGCGGTCACTGCGCACCTATTATATGAGGGTGATGATGTTGCTACCGTGGTGAGGATTTCCACTGCAGTGAGGGTTCCCACCGCGGTGACGACCGCAGTTGTGGCACCATCCATCGCCATGGGGCAGCTCGCATCTAGTCCTCGGGTCCCTGAGGAGAGGCCTAAAAAGATCCGCCTGAAGAAGAAGGCTATGAAGGAGGCGGCGCCACCCCTGATCGGAGAAGGGGAAGTTGCAGTCGAGTCCTCGGCCAGAAAGAAGAAGTCGGCCACAGACAGGCATTGATCTACTGTGGAGGATGCCGGAGAAGGAGAGGCGGAAGACCAGCCCCGGGCGCCGAAGAGGAGGCGGCTGGTAAAGAGTACACGCCAAGCGGCCGAAGATGAGGCCGAAGATGAAGAAGCAGCCGAAGAAGAGGAAGCCCCGCAACTTGTAATGCGGCAGAGGCGTGGAGTCGAACAGACATCCGAACAGACCAGGCCGTAAATTACGGGACAAACCCGGCCCCTGTCAAGGGCAGGGGCCTACTTTGAGTTTGGACTCGTCACGGTGAGCGACGGGTCCGAAAGTTCCATAGGGGAGCTTGCGAGGGTACCGGTGCCTCAAGGCCCCACTGAAGGGCGATTTGAAGAGGAAGCTGTGGCGAGGGCTTCCAACAATGCAGCCGCCGTGCAGACCACGGCGGAAGACGATGCCGCCGCCACTCAAGGACCGGCCTCTGGAGAGGCCGAGAAGGTGGCCCAAGAAGTGGTCGTGTCAGAGGAGAGCACGTCCCTCTATCCCCCCACCATAGCATCGGTTGAGATTTCCACAAAGGCGACTGTTGCGGGTTCTCACGAGGCTGAGGGTACGGACGAGACCGGGGGGGAGGACCTGAGGGGCCCCTCGCCCCTATGGAAAACACTGAGAGGGCGACTACGGCAGGCATTGTTGAGGCGGCCGGAGGGGAGGAGATGGTCGCTGGATAGGCCGACACCGCCGCAGAGGCCCAAGTTGCTTCCGAAGATGATTGCCTTCTGTTGTCGAAATCGCTGAAGGGAAAGGCCCCGCTACCGCCTTCGGTGTCAGCACTGGAAGCAGCCCTGGAACGCTTTGAAGGGCATGCAGCTAGAGACCTCCCTCCGCATCCCTCCGCATCGCAGCTGGAAGTGCTGGTGCGCTGCCAGGGGTTGAGTCCAGAGGATACTTCTGAAGGTTCAGGGGAAGTCTACCGGGCGAGGAGCCGCGCCGAGGAGGAGACCAAAGAGGACGTCAACGTAGAAGTGCTATCAGCTAGTGTTTTGAAATCGATGGCCGTGTTGAAGCAGCTCGCCGTGCAAGGTCGAAACCACAAGCAGATGTAGGAGGCTGAATATGCATTTTGCAAGGAGCTCGAAGCGCAGCACCAAACTCAGAAAGTGGCGCTACAGAAGGAAGTAGACACCTTGCGAACGGCACTGCGTGCCTCCGAGCTAGAACGAGAGGTTGCTCGGGCAGAGAAGGAAGCACTTTCCAAGGTGCTAGCCGAAGCCGAAGCGTGAGGTGTTGCCAAGTACAAAGCGGGGCCTGACTTCAAGGAAGACTTGGAGCAATATGGCGCGCTTTGCTACAAAATCAGCCTTAGCGCTGGAGAGGAGGGTGGTCGGTCTTTGGCCACCACTGAGTATGCTTGCGAAGCATTTGAGACGGCCATAAAGGAGTGTCGGCAAATAACTCAGGACTCGCGACTGGACGGAGTGCGGTTCATGCACTTCCGTTCAGAGCGTATGTCTCATGGGAGAGAGGACGTCGGGCCCTCCGAGCAGGCTTCGTAGGTGTATCTGTTTGCCCTCTCTTCTCTCTTTTTTGTATAGCTCGGGATTTCCGAGCTTTTGTAAGAAAAGGAATTTTAATGAATCCCCTTTTTGAGTGAGTGGCTTCGTTTTTTCTATCTTCTTTCCTTTACTATCGTTCTGTTCGAATAGAAATTCGTCGACCGTTTTAAAGGTTCGCAACTACCGCACAAGTTGTCTGGAACATCCAAAAAGCTCCGACCTGGGGGGTCATACGAAACACTTTATACTTGGTAGTATCGCCTCGGCCCTTTTGAGCTAATGATCTCTAAACAAGGACAGCTCGGATACCAACTGAAGCCGACCGAAAGAACGGGAAGAAGAGAAGTAGGATGCCAAACAGGAGGCTTTTATAGGTAGTAAGCCTTTAAGTTAGACACATGCCAAGTTCTAGGTATGGCTTCGCCACTAGGAGTAGTTAGCCTGTAAGAGCCTTTTCCGAGAACCTGGGCGACCTGATAAGGTCCTTCCCACTTGAGGGCGAGCTTGTCGGCTGCTCTTCGGGGGTCCGATGCCGAGCAACGTCGAAGAACGAGGTCACCTTCGAAGAAGCGCCTTTCCCGAACTCAGGAGTTATAGTTTTGTGCAAGTCGTTGTTGGTAGGAGACTAGTCTGACGCTGGCGTCACTTTGGCGTTCGCCAAGCATGTCTAGGTTTTCCCTAATTGCACGATTATTGGCGGCTTCGTCGAAGTGAGTCGTCTGAAGAGTGGGGAGATCCACCTCCAAAGGTACAACGGCCTCTGTGTCGTAGGCCAAATGGAAAGGGGTCTCCCCAGTGGCTACCCGAGCAGTTGTTCTGTGGCACCACAATACGTTAGGGAGCTCGTCAATCCATGAACCTCCTGCAACCTCAAATCTTGTGCGAATCCTGTGCAGCAATGTTCAGTTGGCATTTTCAACCAAACCATTTGCCTGGGGGTGTGCAACTGAAGTGAAGTGGTTGTAGATGCCGAGCTCAGAGCATTTCTGTTTGAAGAACGTGCTATCGAACTGCTTCCCGTTATCGAAAGTAATCACCCTTGGGACGCCGAAGCGACAGAGGATGTTCTTCCAGACGAACTTCCATGCAGATCAGTCGGTGATGGTAGAAACAGGTTCTGCCTCGACCCATTTAGTGAAGTAATCGATGGCGACGAGCAGGAATTTCTTCTGCCCTTGAGCTTCTGGAAAAGGACCCAAGATGTTGATGCCCCATCTGGCGAAAGGTCGAGGTTCGAACAGGGTGTGAAGTTGTGACGGAATCTCTCGTTCAAGCCCGTTAAACCACTAACGAACTTGATCCGAGTTCGCCTCCCGCGGACGGGCTGAAGCCTCGCAAGGGATATCATACACACGTCCGTGAAAACACAAAGGAACACACCTGATCACATATATGATTCACCAACTCATATATAATGTACAAGATTTATATAGCCAAATTTCAACAAAAGTATAAGAAAGTATAGGAGCCTGGGGCTTACCCTGAGGTAAACTAGTACAACTGAGAAAAGAAACTACATTGTTGGAGGTGCTGGTCCAACACCGCTGCGACGCGGCTCCGAACTGGACGACGGTAATGAAACGTCCTCCTCGCCCTCACCTGTGGGGGGTAGGGGTGAGCCTCTCTAGTCACTGGCTCAGTAGGGAACTCTCCCAACATCGAGCAAACTAAAAACACAGGTACAGAAGCTGTAAACTGCGCTAGCAATTTATAGAACAACTAAGCAAGATATTAAGCTGTAAATGTACTCACCGTTTGCCGACTACGTAAAGCAACTGTAATAAATAAAAGGCAAACCCAAATAGGTGTACGAGCTACAGTAGAGACCACCACACACGAGCCACGTGAACTGGTTCGCGACACTAATGACTGACTCGGACAAACTAACACAGGTCTACCTCTCAGTCTCGCAGCCATGAACGAAAGGTCCAGCTGCCGCTCCACGTGGAAAAGTCAAACAACTGTGGAGACCAACTAAACACCACTCCTGCGGACACACAACTGCAGGCCCATGCCTGGCACCTCTAGGGTCTCTGGCCGGAGCACCCTAGAGTGAGGCACTGGAAAAGGACTAGCTGGGGACCAGTGTCGACTACCAATGTCCGTACCCCCAACTAAGAGCGCGCTACAAGTGACTAAAAATAAACACAAGAGTCACTGTCCCACTGTCGTCTTTCCCTCAGCCGGACGTACAACTCAAACAAAGGAGTGAGGGTGTCCAGGTTAGACGACACAGACCTCGACGGTACAACACAAGTACCGGGACAAATCCCCGAGCTAACAGCCTGGCTCATAGAGAACCTGGGGCACCCAACTAGAGAGGTAACCACGGTAGGCGTCGTACTACTTGCCACGCACACAGAACCACGTGCACGTCACACACAAACCACGTGAAACGTCACGTAAACCTCAAGTAACAACTGTCCACAACACGTGAACATAGTGCAACTCGCGTGCATACCATGCCAACACACAAACCACTAGCTAGCTACGTAACCAACATACTAGCCTCGAAAACATGCACTCCCAGAATGCCACGGGTGCCAATGCACCACACGGTATTACCAAATACATCGAATAATAACAACCGGATAATCATATCACATAAATCATGCACATTCAGACCACTCGGCTGTGGTCGCGACATGGGCCTGTGTCACCTTCATAACGCGACAGCCCGATAGGTCACCTTCAACACATTAACGCGACGCACAAGCAAGCCGCGTTCACAACCTTAACGTGTCGGGTCGGCCCGTCGCCACCTGATCGCGACAGGGGGATCCGTCGCCTTAGCATATAGAAACCCTAATCCGAGATCCCCTCCACAGATTACCAACCCACACCATACAAACCACCCTTAATTGGTGTTTTTCATGCTTTAATGGATTCCTAGGCATGATATCTATTGTGTAAAAAGCGTTAAACTGATCACACCATGCATTCCATGTGATTCTCACCCCGGAAATGGGAGGAGTCACCCTACCTCGCGAAGAACAAGTGATACCACGCTCCCCCGGCATTTCTCTCGCTCTACGCGAGCTTCCCACGGCACGAGCACGCCGAAAACACGGATTTCCACTAGAAATCGCCGCAGCTCCCCTTCCCCTGGCCGAGCAGAACTCACTGCAGTTCTGTCCGGCTGGGGTTTCTTAAAAACACCCAGCGGTTTGGAACGCGACGTATCTTCGCGTTGCGACCTGGTCGCGATGGACCTAGGCGTCGCCTTCCTGCATGCCGCTCTACGCGCTACACGTGGCGCACATGCAAACATTCAACACCCCAAGGCGGCCACCAGAACGCGACGGTCACCTTGATCGCGTTCAGAACGCGACACTCCTCCCTATCGCGATGACAAGCTGAGGACACGGGGGTGCTGCAGGCCCAGACTATCGGCCCAATAAGCCCTTGAGACACGCACACGTACCACACACAAACCACATTGGCCTCACGATAGCCATCACAACCACTAAACACAGAATCCACGAGGATCCGAGAAACGCGCGACGTTACATTATTATCATCTAAAAAGAAATTTCGACCTCGAAATTCATAACTTAAATACAAGAAGTTTCATCACACATATTTACAAGTACTATCATCTAAAAAGAAATGTAAAACCTTACTCAAATAAGTAAGGATACCCTTTAGCCATTTCCTCGGCTAATTCCCAGGTATCCTCACCACCCAACCTATTCTCCCATCTCACTTTAACTAATTCAATTTCTTTATTTCTCAGCTTCTTTGTCTTACGGCTAGTAATCTGCACTGGATACTCTGGCATAGTCATATCTGGTCTCAAGTCACCACCTTGGTAACTGATTATCTGCGATGGATCTTCAATGCACTTTCTTAACATAGAAACATGTAAGATATCATGAACATCTGCAAAATCAGCTGGCAAATCAAGTTTATAAGTTGTTTCCCCTATTCTTTCTAATACCTAAAAGGGTCCCACATATCTCGGACTCAACTTTCCAGTCTTGTCGAACCTCATAATACCCTTACTAGGGGAAACTCTTAGAAAAACAAAGTCTCCCACTTCAAACTGAAGTGGTCTTCTCCGATTATCGGCATAACTTTTCTGCCTGCTTTGAGCTGCCTACAACTTTTCTTTAATGAGCTTCACTATTTCCGTGGTTTGCTGAATTAATTCAGGACCCACCATCTGCCTTTCCCCCACTTCATGCCAGTTCAATGGGGTTCTACATGGCCTTCCATATAGAGCTTCATATGGTGCCATCCCAAGACTGGTATGATAACTATTGTTATAGGCAAACTCAACTATACTTAAATGATGTTCCCAGCTACCTCCCGAAACCAAACAATAAGCTCGCAACATATCTTCAATTGTCTGGATAGTCCTTTCTGTCTGACCATCCATCTGAGGATGATAAACGGAGCTATATCTCAACTCGGTGCCAATTACCCTCTGCAAGCTCCTCCAAAAACCGGAAGTAAACATTGGATCCCTATCAGATACAATAGTCTTCGGAATACCATACAGTGGAACAATTCTATCAACATAAACTTTCGCTAATCTGTCCACTGTCCAAGACATACTTACTGCTACCAACCTGCACACTTTGGTTAATCTGTCAACAAATACCCATATTCCATTATGTCCTGAGGCTGACCTTGGCAAACCTACTACAAAGTCCATAGCAATATCATCTCATTTCCACTGTGGAATGGGCAACGGTTGCAATAGACCTCTAGGCTTATGATGCTCTGCATTAATCTATTGACAAATTGCACATCTTGAGACAAATTCTGCTATTTCCTTTTTCATATGAGGCCACCAAAAATGCTTCTTCATATCCTGGTACATTTTAGTACTACCGGGGTGAATAGTGTACCGGGATTTATGGGCCTCTTCTAATACTTTCTGCTTTACTTCTCTTTCTGATGGCACAAATAACCTGCCTCTGAGCCTGACCACACAATTATCATCAATAGAAACTCCTTCCATCTTCACAATCTCAACTAAATTCACATCTGCTTTTTGGGCCTCAACAATTTGCCAATACAGTGACGGCTCCGCAGCACTACTAGCTAGTATTGCCCGTCGCTGACTACTTGGCACATACAAGGAGTTCTCTGCTATTTCCTCATATAACTTCCATTCTTTGATCATCATTTGACTTAAATATGCTTTTCTGCTTAGGGCATCAGCCACCACATTGGCCTTACCAGGATGGTAAGCCAAACTAAAATCATAATCTTTTAAGTACTCCACCCATCTACGCTGACGGAGATTCAAATCTTTCTGGGAAAAGATATACTTTAAACTTTTATAATCTGTAAAAATTTCAAATCTTTCACCATAAAGATAATACCTCCACATCTTTATGGCAAACACAACTGCTACTAACTCTAAATCATGAGTAGGGTAATTCTCTTCTGCTGGTTTCAATTGCCTGGACGCATAAGCAATTACCTTGCTATGCTGCATTAACATTGCGCCAAGCCCCCTTCTAGATGCATCTATATACACAACAAAACCACCATTACCTGTTGGTAATGTCAACACTGGTGCCGCTGTAAGCCTTTTCTTTAATTCCATGAAACTTCTTTGACATTCACCAGACCATACAAATGGCACACCTTTTCTAGTCAATCTAGTCATGGGTGCCGCAATTCTAGAAAAATCTTGAATGTAACGTCTGTAATAGCCTGCTAACCCCAAAAAGCTTCTAATTTTAGTAATTATCTTAGGCACTTCCCATTTCATCACTGCTTCCACTTTACTTGGGTCAACTGCCACTCCCTCAGCTGATATGACATGACCCAAGAACTGAATTTCTTTTAACCAAAATTCACACTTACTGAATTTGGCAAACAACTGATTATCTCTTAATAATTGCAAGGCAAATCTCAAATGTGTTGCATGCTCCTCTTCAGATGCTGAGTAAATCAGAATATCATCTATGAAAACCACAATGAATTGGTCCAAATACGGATGAAAAATTCTATTCATCAGATCCATAAAAGTTGCAGGAGCATTGGTTAGCCCAAATGGCATAACCACAAACTCATAGTGATCATATCTGGTTCTAAATGTTGTCTTATCTATATCTTTCTCCTTAATCCTTAACTGATGGTACCCAGATCTCAAATCAATTTTAGAAAATACCTTTACTGACTGCAATTGATTAAACAGATCATCTATTCTCTGTAATGGGTACTTATTCTTAATGGTCACATCATTCAACTTCCTATAATCTATACACATCCTGCATTTATCAACTTTCTAGCTCTAATTGCAGAAATTATAAACATAGGAGTACAAAAAGGCATACCTTGATATTCAAACACCGCACCATTAGGATGACAAAACCTGATCTTTTACTTTCTGCAATCTAATATTGCTCAATAGGTCTCAAGCCAATTCATTCCCAAAATAATATCATAATCTATCAATTGCAGGGCATATAACCGACCCGGCATCGGGTTCCCTCCAATCACAACAGGAGCTTCATCTATGTAGCTCGAAGTGAGCATAAACTCACCAGAAGGAACCTCCACTACCAACTCACAAGACTTTTCTTCCAAAGGATGAGTCATACAATTCAGGAATTCTTCGGAAATAAAAGAATGAGAGGCACCCGAATCAAATAAAACTCTTGCTGAATAATCATAAATGGGTATAATACCTTCTATCATATTCGATGCCTCCGCTTGGGCACGAGTGATAGCCAAAACCCGGCCTCTACCTCGCTGCTGCGATACACCTCCACCACGAGCTGCTAAAGGCTGCTGGGACTGCTGCTGCTGCTGAACACCTCTACCATACCCATATTCTCTTGGATAAGGGCAATTGCGGATCAAATGCTCTGGCTGATTACAATTATAACATCTATAACCTGGTGGAATAGTGGGCTGCCTGGCAGTACTTTGCTGCG
>JACBKR010003323.1:0-30705 GCA_014218235.1 Colocasia esculenta
AGTATAGATATGCCTATCCATACGAATAGCTTACGGATATAGTAGACCATAAGCAATTTTCGTAGGCAAAACTAAGATTTCTTGTAGTGGCGGCTGTCTAGGTAAGACTCTCCGTGCCCAGCTGGTGTGGACTCCCTAGTTAGCGCCCCTGCCTCACGGAGGCTCGTCCGCCACCTTCCTCTTCTGTCCAAGGATCAAGCTCTTATAAAAGGACAGAGACCCACAAGGAAAAGGTACGCTATTCGTAGCACAAAACTCTCTATTCTCCTCTCTTTACAACCTTCACTGACTTGATCGTCGGAGTATCCGACCGCCGGAGAGTCTCGGTGGTTCATTTGCAGGTCGGTTTCTCTTCTCCGACGACAGCGCGACGCGGCCAATTCCTCGGGGCCCACCCAGCTCGGCTCCGGCCGACAACACTTGCTGATTTCTTTCAGCAACAGTATGTTTGGTACAGTTATTGATCAGTAAGCGGATTTGTATGCATGCATGTATAATCCTATGCGCTAGTGATATAATGATGACTGCTTCCGTCGTTCGGCGAACCCCAACCATTCTCTCTCTCTCTCTCTCTCTCTACCAACCTTGACCTCGACCACATGATGGTCAGCCACAAGACTTCACCAACTGGGTTACGAGGAGGTCGGTAGCGAACCACGACCATTAGCTACGACTTGAACCACGGAGCAGCAAGACACCTTGTACACTAAACACGCGTAGAAGTTAGAACTTGAAAGCCCAGCCAGACCTCTGAGTCACCTAGCTACTTAATGACGTGGCGTAGATTATAACCACCTCGATCGAGAGGCTAGCTAGGTCCTCAACGTCACGATAGGTAGACTTTGGATAGCCAAGTTTACCTGCCATCTCCAAAAAAAAAAAAAAAAAGTTATTCTTAAAAGAGTGAATATATAGATTCATACAGAAGAAAGTTTCTTTCGGTAAGAATGAAACAATGTTGAAGTAAAATATTAGAAACTATTTTCGTGGATATACATCTATAAACACGTACCATTTTATAGTATATCCTGACATTTTCCAATTAATGACAAACTCTTTGATATTTTTTTTCTATCATTTTATTTTATTACTTTTTCTCTGTGTCCTATATTTTTTTCAAAGCCCAAGAGGGCCGATTAATTATATTTTAAATGGAGAGTTTGAGAACAGAAATAAACCGACTACAAGTCAAGGTAAAATGGAGTTAGCTAGAACTCCAAAGAAGATCTATCCCAGAGTGAGTACGTCGGAGGACTGCCTGAGAACGTAGTCCTGGTCTTCGAGAACAGCGCTCCAGTTCATCTTTCTCTGAATCCATACCAGTCGCTTCTGAATCAATTTTAAAGTTGGACATAAATATATTTTCTACTCTGGCAAGTTCAGCAACAGAAGAAAACTTTGTCCTCCAATCTACATAATTATTATCCGGAGTTGGGTCTGACACATTGATAGCCTCTGATGGTCGCATCGAACTAGGGGACGTTCTCTGGCAATCGGTAAAGAAATCCTAATACCCCCTTTACGAGACGGACGTGAATGAAATATTTTTCCGACGTCCAGAAGAAGAACTGCTAGAAAGTGTATGGGGCTCTCTCCATTAACCAACTTTGCATGAATAATTGATGACTTAGGAGACTGACGCATTACTTGCGCAAAGGACAAAGAGGTAATTAACTACCTTAGCTGTAGTATGATCTCCAACTGCTGCAGCTCTCCCAGAAGAAGATTGCTCCACTTGATCATCCTACTCCACATGCACCTGTGCAGAAACTGGAAGAGTAGACGGCTGACAGCTATTGCTACCTCTTGGGTGGCAGAGTCGAAGTTTGAGTATTACCCACAATGGGCTCCACTCTTATGGGCGGCCTGGTTAGAGGAGCCCACCTTATAGAGCTCAAAAATCCCAACGTAACCGGCCTTCCTTAGAACCAAATTAATACGGCAGTACGTAGCATTAGGTGGAATGAAATCTTCCGGAGGAACAAATAGCAGATGTAACCGGTCTTCCTCTGTGCCCTATTAGATCGTCAAATAGCAGATGTAAAACTCTGAGGGAGCGTGGGTAATGATCCTACCAAAAGACAAGGACCATCCTCATATATATATTCGTTACATGGCCATCAAACTCTATACTAAATTACATAAATGGATGTGGAGCCAGAACAATAATTTATTTTCTTGGACTTTTTCTTCAAAAAAATAATGGGTCTCATGTGGAGCAATGGAGACTTGGTTTGTAAGTTGCTACGATGGTATTACTAGACCGAATATAAGTCACATTCGAGACTCACTTTGTAAGTTGGTACAGTACTAATGGTTATGTAAATTTCATGTAAGAAAACTTCATACATCATTTATTTGATATTCTTGAAAAGTTAATCGATGAAAATGTTTACTTAAAATTTATGAATTTTAGGATCTTTATACGACCCGTAAATCATTTTCCGTATTTTTTTTTCATGTAAGATTTTTATGAGTAAGACTTCAGTCTCTAAGTACACTTTCATTCTTAGTGTCTCTTTTGCACTGTGATCAATAGCCATCTCTTTTGCACCCACTACAAGAAAATGCGAGTTTTTCGACGGAAATAATCCGTCGGAAATCCGACGGCATTCTGTCGGAAACTGATCCTTCCGACAGATTTCCGTCTGAAGCTCGTCGGAAACGGTCCGTCGAAAATTGTTGGTCAGAAATTACCGACAGAAGAGAATTCCGTCGGCAATCCGTCGGAAAACGCCGACAGATCTTTCCGTCGGCAAATCGGTCGGAAAACGCCGACGGACTAATCCGTCGGCAATACCGTCAGAAATACTGTCAGTATTTACCGAGACAATCCGTCGGTAAATCAATAAACCCGTCGGAAACTACCGTCAGAACCATAGACGGAATTACCGACCGATGTTTTCCGTCAGTAATTTAGAATTTCCGACGGAAATTCATCCGTCGGAATGTGCTGTATATTTTTTTAAAAAAATTGACAAATAAAAAAGAATTTTCAAACCTGCTAATATTCATAAATTTCACAAATACTCACGATCAACATAAAATACAATAAATATAATCCTACAAAATAATCAATATAAAAAGTCAAGATCTGTTGGATCGTCTGCTGTCCCTGCCTTGTCATTGTCAGGTGCCGGAGGTGGATCCTATATTAAAAAAAATTAAATAGAGAAACATTAATAATAATTAAAAGACATATATTATTTTCAAAAATTAAATTTAAAATATGTGATTATTTCTCAAGTTTAATTAGATACCTTTTTAGATCCATCGTTTCTTGGGGTTTTTTAGATCCGTCATTTTAATGCCCAACCCAATCCGAAGATCCAAATTGGATTCCGTCAGTTCCCACACGTCACTTTAACCCACCGGTCGTGTCGGAGAAAACGGCACGCCGATCCGATCCCTATTTGGGAGTTTGGACCCCCGGGTTGTGTGTTTTGACCCTTTATATATACTTGAGTGTTTTTATATCCGTCATTTCAATGCCCAACCCAATCCGGGGATCCAAATTGGATTCCGTCAGTTCCCACACGTCACTTTAACCCACCCGGTAGTGTCGGAGAAAACGGCACGCCGATCCGATCCCTATTTGGATTTTGGACCCCCGGGTTGTGTGTTTTGACCCTTTATATACTTGGGTGTTTTTTAGATCCGTCATTTCAATGCCCACCCAATCCGGAGATTCAAATGGATTCCGTCAGTTCCACACGTCACTTTAACCCACCCGGTCGTGTCGGAGAAAATGGCACGCCGATCCGATCCCTATTTGGGAGTTTGGACCCCCGGGTTGTGTGTTTTGACCCTTATATATACTTTGGTGTTTTTTAGATCCGTCATTCAATGCCCAACCCAATCTGGAGATCCAAATTAGATTCCGTCAGTTCCCACATGTCACTTTAACCCACCCGGTCGTGTTGGAGAAAATGCACGCGACCGAATCCCTATTTGGGAGTTTGGACCCCCGGGTTGTGTGTTTTGACCCTTTATATATACTTGGGTGTTTTTTAGATCCGTCATTTTAATGCCCAACCCAATCCGAAGATCCAAATTGGATTCCGTCAGTTCCCACACGTCACTTTAACCCACCCGGTCGTGTCGGAGAAAACGCACGCCGATCCGATCCCTATTTGGGAGTTTGGACCCCCGGGTTGTGTGTTTTGACCCTTTATATATACTTGAGTGTTTTTATATCCGTCATTTCAATGCCCAACCCAATCCGGGGATCCAAATTGGATTCCGTCAGTTCCCACACGTCACTTTAACCCACCCGGTCTGTCGGAGAAAACGGCACGCCGATCCGATCCCTATTTGGATTTTGGACCCCCGGGTTGTGTGTTTTGACCCTTTATATACTTGGGTGTTTTTTAGATCCGTCATTTCAATGCCCAACCCAATCCGGAGATTCAAATTGATTCCGTCAGTTCCCACACGTCACTTTAACCCCCCGGTCGTGTCGGAGAAATTGGCACGCCGATCCGATCCCTATTTGGAGTTTGGACCCCCGGTTGTGTGTTTTGACCCTTTATATATACTTTGGTGTTTTTTAGATCCGTCATTTCAATGCCCAACCCAATCTGGAGATCCAAATTAGATTCCGTCAGTTCCCACATGTCACTTTAACCCACCCGTCGTGTTGGAGAAAATGGCACGCCGATCCGATCCCTATTTGGGAGTTTGGACCCCCGGGTTGTGTGTTTTGACCCTTTATATATACTTGGTGTTTTTTAGATCCGTCATTTTAATGCCCAACCCAATCCGGAGATTCAAATTAGATTCTGTCAGTTCCCACACGTCAGTTCCCACACGTCACCCGATCGCACTCAGATGACCATTTACTATGTGTTTGTATTATTTGCTGAAAATTTCGGCAGCATCTCCCCACACCTCTCCGATATACCAAAATATTTATTGATTAAGATATTTCTTAAACACTTACTAATAAGTGGTTAAGAAAATATTCTAAATCAATAAAGGTATATCAGAGAGGAGTGAGTAGACGCACTCAAAATTTCAACAAATAATACAAACACATAATAAATGACCACCTAACTGCGATCAAACATTCACAGACTTTCCAAAAGGGACAATTCAAGACTTTGAGGTAGATATTACCACGTTCTCATCATTGAAAATAAGACTCGTGCACATCAATCTCAAAGTCTTGAACGGGAAGGTTCATTGACACGGGCTTAACACGCACTCGTGAGGTGTGTGCAGTGAAAAAATGCTATACATGCACAGATCAAATTTAAAACCCAAATAAATATGAAAACAAAATCATACATGTGAACAAGTGCAATAATAAACCAAATTATACATACATGTACATGAATTGCATTAAAGTAAGAAATACAATACTAATCACTAAACTGAAAGTAAGCAATTAAAAACAATCCATATAATATCAGGGAAGCAATCCACAAAACCATTAAAGTCATCTAGTTAACTATAACGAAGATTAATACACTACAAAAAAAATGATCTATAGCTTCGGTTAATAACTGTAGGTATATGCCTAAAATCCGAAGGTAAAACTCTTTACCTACGGAAAGAGCTACGGTTTGAATCTGACACGTATGCTCGCGTGACTAAAGTCTATACCCATGTAAAATAATCGTAGCTATACATTGGTTATGCCTACGAATAACAACTGTAGGTATAAATTATGAAAAACATAGGTATAGCACTCCAATAACAACATACTGCAATACCTATACTAATGGTTGATAACCGTAGTAATAGCTTTTTAAGACGATGATAAAGAAACGTAGGTATAAATATTGCAATACATGACATCCTATACCTATGGTTTAAGTTATTGTATGTAACAATGTTTAGTCATGACCATTAAAAACCGTAGGTGTACATGTTTTTTTTTTTTTTACAAATATAAACATTCATACCTATCCATACCTGATCATACATGTCCATACCTATATCATATGTAACATGTAGAATTTATTCTACAAACATGCATGCAATACACATACATATATAATAATCTATGTATACATCTACATCCACGACTAAAATAAAATCCAAATCCACATATCCACTCATCTACATCACATAAGCAAAATAACATTCACATCCACATGTCCACTCAAATATTCACATAAATATCCACTCTCATATCCATGAATATCCACACTCACATCCATGCATGTACACTCATATTCACATTCACACATATAATATAAAACACATTAAAAATATGCTATGCATATTGTAAATAAACAAATACTTGTTGACAAATATCCACCTTTTGTTTAAACAGTTCAAACATCGGACAATTTTAGGGATGAAACAATTATGACATATGCTAGGAAGAAGAAAATGACAATCTGGATGAAGAACTTGGGGTTTTCCTTCATTCTTGGAGAAGTCACAGATCTGCAAAACAAAATTTCTAGTTAGATGAGGGGAAAAACAAAGATAACTGAGCATACAAACTCCCATGCAACTTTGCATTCACTGTAATGGACTATTGATCGATATCTCCGAGAAACACACCTTACTATACGTTGAGACAGCCAGTAGAAGGGTAAGTTCTAGATGAACATGATACTAGGTCTGGTAAGTGTGGTTGTTAAACATGTCAAGCACAAAACAACCACACGATAGAAGTGTTCGTTTGCCCAATTTGTACTCCAACTATTTGTTGGTTGCTAATAGGCATAAAATATGGTTCAAGTTTACTAATAAATTAGAAGAAGCCTTATCAACACCATCCACCAAATCTGAAACATATCAAGTGTTATAATATAAATGAAATAAGAAAAGATGAACAATTTATAGTGAATTTAAGAACAAAATCTCCCAAAATCCGAAAAGTTCTAAAGAGAAGTCCTCACAACATCCAAGTGTTGTAATTGCTTCCAGAATCTGAAAAATGGAAAAACAATCATCATAGTGAAATATGGTAAGTCCCAAGAAACCCCTCATCTAAGGTTGTCCATGGATTGCTTCAGATCACTCTCCAATTCTAGTCAAGGCAATTAATACCAACTATCTAAAAGTCAGGTTTTGTTTTCAACAAATATGGTTACAGTATGAGGAATTCATATTTGCAATGGAAAGGACATGGAGAACCAGTCCACTGGCTACATCCCCCATATCCACTCTGCACCTAAATTAAAGGCAACCAGAACATGCTCAAATCATGTAATAAAGAAATACATTCAGGTACCAACATGCAAATAAGATAGCACATATGTGGTAACTGGGGTGAAAACATTTTTGCTAGACATTTTCTTTCTTACAAAAAAAAATACAGTATACATAAATGACAACATTGAAAAGGATGAAAAAAAAACTTTTACAACCAAAAGAAACTGAGACTACTGGACTAGTAGGATGGTTTCACAAACTGGATGAAGCTTCCTCTGATTGGCATAAAAAAATTTTAAATATGGTAATCCAGTTGCCTTCAATGATAACCTGAATTTCTACTCCATGCGACTGGTTCTTGTTGTCCCTCTATTCGTGCAAATGGGCATGTGGAATATTTCTGAATAATAGTTAGAGAAAATAGTTAGTGAGAGTGCTGATCCCCAGAGTAGATGAAAGCAAATATAGCAATGGAACTTGATGGTATCTATTCATATAAATGAAATAACTATGATAAAAAGGAGCAAGGTCAAAAAACTTAGGACAAAAGAATATTGTGAACAACCCAATAAAATAATTAACAACTATTGGTTTTTAGTTTTATTTAATGGAGAATTGGCATCTTTTATTTGCATATGATACTTTGATTTTTTGAACCATATAGTTCAGCTGCTGCAGAATTACAGAACAGAAGGTTGCAATTTTTCTAGTACCAGATTGTGCCTGCTGGATGACATCAAGTTCCAGAACTATTCCCCTTTGCTGAATTGCAGAAGGTTTTTCAAAACCTGATGGATAATTTGTCAAAATGCTACTAAAAGGATGTAAACTGGGAGAATAAACTTCATAAACGAATACTCTAAAATGAAAAAAATGGCATGTGACTAGCTTTACCATAACTGAAGAAGTGAAAAATACAAACATTTATAGCTATTTTTACCAACCAAAAACAATGTATGAGAAAATAGCAAATGGTTACATAGCCAATCTTATTTGAAGATTTGATTCCCCTTGTATACAAATAATAAAAAAAAAGATAAGAATGCGCATCTATCAAAATTAAATTCAAGGAAAGTTGTGGTAAGACATCACCTGACATGCCATTTGAGTGGCATTCTACACAAGAAGACATACAAATCCATCTAAGTACAGCTGACCCTGCAGTTCATAGTTCATATTTTCTTGAAACAATATAAGATCTTGCATCCATAGCAAGAAAGAACAAAGCATATTAGCATCCATACATACATGGCCTCTGTATATAAACAATTGCATCAAAAACAAACTATACAAACTCATGTTCTTAAAACTCATGTTCTTAAGATGCACCAACATGTACCACCTCTCCCACACAACTCGTCGTTGCCTAGGCGACCTAGGTTTTGCATTAATATGTAGGTTGTACTGGATGGGAAAAGGCTAAGTCTGTTTCTTCTATTGCAGGTAAATACTCAAACCCATCACTGAAGCTTTGTGATTTGGAAGTGCCAAAATGCTGGTTTGCTTGAACTTACACATGTCATTTCAGTGGGTATGACTACATCTGGTATGACATTTCCTTATGCCTCCCCTCGCTGTTTAGTGCTTTTTTTTCAACATATTTTTGTAAAAAAAAAACAATGTTCACTTAAGCATGAAATAGTCATACATACCTGGGATCCCCTAATCATACTCTCCATCTTTGCAAATTTCCAGCCATGGATGTCTCAACTCCGTCATCCTTTGCATCAAGAGTCTATTCTCACTCCTTAGAGCTTCTTTGGACTCATTCCCCCACATAGAAGTTGGAGTGGGACCTGTGCCCACCCACTAACATGGCCAGGTCTATCCGGGCCTAAGACCTGGGTATAGGTATCATTCCTTGCAGCCACCTGATGTGGTGTAGAGTCATCGCTCAGTGGTTGTGCACTTTTCAAAGATTTGAGCTTTTCCTATAAACAAAGACAGAGAACATGTTAATTTCAAAATAATATCAATGGCGCATCATATTCATAGGCTTACAATGACATGTTTTGCAGTTTCATTCGTAGGCTTCCCATCCTTTCGTGTGTGTCTCTTTATGAACAAATCACTACGGTCCAAATCTTGGAACCCTTTCCACACGCTGTGAACAAAAATTTTAGTTAGTTTGTAAAAATTCAACAATGATAAGACTAAACAATGAATTAAAGTTGTAAAACCTCCTCTTCATGTATGTCCGCCACGGATCGAGTCCCAACACAATAGAACCACTTTTGTTTACCCTTATTCTTCCTATTTGTTTCGCTTGAATGCTGCCAGAAGTCCAAAATATAATAAAAAAAATGAGAAGGAAATACAGTGAGCATTGTTCTCTTAAAATACCTTCCACTCCAAAGTTGTCCATTGTTGAACTGCTTCTTTCCATTGGTCCACATCAAGCCGTGGCACATTTGGTTGTGTTTGCTGCTTTGCTTTTCCATTATACTTGAAGTATAATTTGCGGTTGACATATTTCCAAGAGCGCCATTTATTATTCACATCTTGAAACACCCATTTTTTCCTTTCATCTGAGATATCATATTTTCTCTGATCATAACATGAAAACATAATACTTAGAGCCCAAGCAACATAAGTGTAAGAATATAGACTAGTGTAGAAAATATGACCCAAACATGCTGCTGGTGAGGAGAACTAATCAGGAGCAATTGTCGCATATCTTGCACAATTACACAGCAGCAAGCACATTTCTTGCACTCAAAAAGCTCAACAAAATCCAATCAACATCCAATTGTTCTTTTACACATACATATTTAGCTGGGAAGAACATCCAATGCCCATCATAAGATACTACAAAGAGAAAAGGAAGAACTAAACAAGATAAACGAATATTGGCCTAAACAAGATAAATTAAATTAGACTGATAACAAATTAGAGCAAACTATTAAATTGAATCACATATGCGAAGGATCAAAGCAGAGAAGAATAGTTTTGTTTAAGCAATTACCTGAACATATGCAAACACAGCAAGAAAGAAAGAACAAAGCATATTAGCATCCATACATACATGGCCTCTGTATATCAAGCAAGCATGTCCATATATAAGAGGGCATTTCCAGTAAAGGCCCATGGCAACCATATACAAGCACATGACCTCCATATACAAAATAAAAAGTCATGACAAAAAAAGGCCACGTGTGTATTCCAAAATAAAAAGTCTACTTTAAAAAAAAGTTAAGTGTATCTCAAAATAAAAAGTCTATCTCGACAAAAGGGCCAGTGTATCTCAAAATAAGTATAAGTTCGTCTAGCAATGTTCATGCATATAGTCATGTGTGTAGTCCAACAATGTTAGTCCAGCAAAATGTGGCTTCCCAGAGCATCACTCAACCTTTTCCTAAATTAATCCTTACAAATAATGATGTGTTTGGCCTTTGAGCATGGGTGATTGATACCTCATAGTACTCAGTGCCATTTACTCAATTCAAATCCATATCCACTCATCTACATCACATAAGCATTTTGAGCTCCAGGAAGAGAGGACTACATATATAGCCAAGGAGTTCAATTCAAATGATTTCTATCATAGTTCTTGTCAGTTTACCTGTGTTAGGCCAGTTATGATTAGAAACTACTGAAAAGAGATGGAATGGATATGATAGACCTCACCTGCAACAGGGTACACATCCACAGAGATTCTCCTAAATGTTCTGCAATAAAGTGATCCCCCCGTGATCCCCCCAAGATCTTGCAAGGAAACCAAATATCATATTACCCAAATCAACAATGGCATGAAGACATCAGGAATACATCAAAGAGAGTGCAAACTTACAAGCATACACTAATCGCATGTAAGGATCCTCACATTCATTTGCTAGATCTAGCAAGTGGCAGTATTCCATTTTCTGTGATTGGCAAAAGACATGTCATTTGAGTGGCAGTCTACACCAAAGAGCTACACAAAAATACCTGGACTGGGTTCTACCAGATTTGATGTTTCAGAAAAAATCAGCTCTGAAGGAGCTCTCATTTCAGAGGAGAACACGTATCATCACATCTGATCCTTTTCCTACTTATTGGAGCTACACATGCATCAAGGTGTAGACAAAAAGGCCAAGGGAAACTTGACCCTTATAATGGAGAGATCTAGCAATAAATTTCACAGGGCATCACTGCCCACCTGTACAACCATGATATATTGAGGTGGAGGCCCCCGTGATGGGAAGAACCAGGTGAAGAAACACTAGATTCCCACATACACAACTATGATATATTAGAGGGTGGAAGCCCCAGTTGAAGAAACAGTAGGATTCCCACAAAGCATTACCACCCATCTGTACAAACTATGATAATGAGAGAATGGAAGCGCCTGGATGGAAGAACCAGATAGGAAACAGTACATTTCTATAATGCATCGTTATCCATCTGTACAAACATGATGACTGAAGCTGGAAGAGCTCCAATGATGGAAAGGAACAGTAGATTCCCCAAAGCATCACTACCCATCTATACAAACAATATCTGGAGGTGGAAACCCTTAATTATAAGGGAAGAACCAGATGAAGAAACAATAGAATTCCATAAACCATCAGTCTACCCAACTGTCATCATTATATGAAGGTATAGAAAGCCCCCGTGGTGGGAAAGAAGCACATGAAGAAACAGCAAGATTTCCACAAAAGCATCACTACCCAACTGTACAAACCATGATACAAGGCACCGGGCTACACCACAAAAGAGGAGGGCTAGTGATAAGGGAACAGATAAGAAACAAGACATGGATTTTCCTATTGCCCTTTCATGACAGCCAGTAAGGAAGAAGCAAATCATATTTGTAACAGAGAGAAACCCAACACCAGTAAGAAAAAAAACAAAAATGTACAAATAGAGATATACAGGGTGAGAAACCTCTTTTTGTCCTTTGAAGCCCACATGTTGCTCTCGCCTACACATCTCACAAAACTCCACCAACCAAAAATATCAAAAGATTAAACAGAATAAATAGCACAAAATTAACGGGTATTAAAGAAATAATCAAACTTGTTTTGTCTCTAAAGAAAACTCAAATGGAGGTCCTCTCTCTTCTCTTTTCCCCTCTATCTCCCCATCTTCTTAGTAATGACAACCTTCTTCTTGATTTGGAGTTCCTGGTTTCCTTCTGTTTTGTCCTCTCAGAATTCTCTTCGTTGGATGCGCAACAGCAGGAGTAGACCCAAAGAAGCTCCTCATATGGGTCTGTAGCGATCTTGGTCTTGGATCTGTAGAGGAGCTTCCTCTTCTTGGAGGTGGTGTTGTCCACAGTGAGGACAATCTTGCCGGGATCCCCAATCTTGAAGCTGTTCTTCACGAAGGGCTCATCGGTGGGTGTGAACTTCCTGGTATTCTGTACGATCACTGTGCAGCCATCTTCTGCGTTGGGGACGAACTCCGTGCCATAGCTCACGTCCCATCCCAGAACCCGGAGCTCCCACACGAGCAAGCAGGCCTGGCTCCAATGGCAAACCCAGTAAGGCAGGATCATTGTACAGTGGAGAAGAAAAGGCTAGTGCGTAGAGAGAGAGAGAGAAAGAGAGACCACCTCAGAAACAGGAATCTAGATGGAGTGCTTGGAAGACGGCTTGATGGTGACCTCGGTGACCGCATCGGAGGTGCTGAAATCCGAGTCGTTCTCCTTGCTGACGCCTCCGTACTGGACGGGGACCTGCTCGGGGCGATGTACCTGAGGAGCGCAAGAACGTGATTTTGGGAAGCGATTTGGTGAGAGAAGGGGGCATAAGAACACCCATGGAGATCTTTCACCGACTTGAAGAGGGTCTCGGAGGACTTGGACGGCCGGCGAAGACGAACTTGCTCTTGGTCCTGGTGGTGATGATGGTGCTGATCATCCGGTTGTAGCCAGGTACCACCACGGCACGTTGATGAAAATCTGGCAGAGAGAAGATACAGACACACAGACCAGCCCACCTCTGCTGTTAGGTTTGCCCACAGATCGTTTGGGGGAGAAGATAGATAGACGAATGACAGAAATGATGATGGCGCCGAGGGCGTGGACAGCGACGATGGCGAGAGGGCGTGGTCGGCGTCCGGCTTGGACGGCGACGATGGCGCCGAGGGCGCCCCACGGGTCGCTTAGACAATGGCAGAAGGAGGCCCGGCAAGGGAGTAACCAGAAGGTGCTCTTCCGGCGTCCGGCTTGGACGGCGACGATGGTGGCCGAGGGCGCCCGACGCGGTCGCTTGGACAATGGCAGAAGGAGGCCGGGCAAGGAGTAACGGAAGGTGCTCTTCCGACGAATGCGATCCCCAACCAACATACAGAACACTGCCCAAGGGAGAACCCCTTAATATCTCACCATTTTTATTTCCCGCCCAACGGAAATGTATTGGCGCCAACATTATACACACGTTTCCAATTTTGCTGAATGTTATGAGTACATCAATACCTATATTTAATAGCTATCTATAGGGTATACATCTTTTTGTTACATTTACTAAAAATCATGGCTAAAATAAATATATTCTCTCACGCTTTGTAAAAACCGTAACTATATATCGTATCTACATGGCTAAAAAAAGCGTGTGTATAACCTTACAACGGACGGATTTAACATGTATAATTAGGGTATATACCTACGTATTATCCTACTGTAGGTAAATTCTGTAGGTATAGCCCCAATTTGTTGTAGTGATAATATGTGCTCAAGTACCCAGGTAAGCAGAAGAATGGCCTGTTAAACAAATTTCTCATTGAATGAATCCCCTACATAACTAAAGTGGTGTGAGGAAACCCAAACTCCCCTCCCCTCCAACTATTCACGTGGGATCTTGGTGGAAGGGGTTCAGTTGCAGTCTCTGAAGGCCAGACATAAAACAAGACTCAGCCAAATCCAATGGAAGGTCATTGACATTAGTTGACCCACAAGATAGATGGGGGCAGCATCTGCCCCATTTGCCACACAACCTGTTCAAGTCAATGGAGCAGCATGTGGGATCCTCTCAAAGCTACCACTGCTCTCAAAAATGATTTCTTAATCATGCCAATACTAGAACTAAAGCATGTACTATACTGTCATTGCTCTTTTGAGATTTAATTACATAGGTGGTAATTGGTATATGTCCGTCATGATTAGAGGTTGAAATGCTTAATTAAGGTGAGAAGACATATGTTATACTCTTGCTAATTCCATACCAGAGATCAGACGATGTGATAATTCGATAATAAAGAAACATGGGCCTCCTAAATAAATAGTTAATATTGGGATAGGCTCAAACTCAATTCTCTTACGAGGGGATGACATTTTATTGGGCTGAAACATGGGCCTTACACATATTGGGCTCCGTCAACATAAAAGGAAAGCCCTTTCAAGGTAGTTCGGTAGGCGGCAAATCCATTATGACGTGAGAACTGATCGACCAACTTTGGAGATAACATCGTCCAAGATCCGGACATAAGATATACATTCCAGTCTAGAAATGTACTCCAATTAAAATATTTTCAGATCTATGTAATTTCTTGATAGAAAGTGTCTGTATTACATATTAAAGATACGTATATCTCACTGAGCTACATATTCCGATCTGAAAACATGTGTGAACAGAGTGTATTTTTTTTCTTCCCGCTAAGTGATCAGAGTGTGGTTTAAAACTTAAATGGTATAAACTATATATATATGCATTCTAGATTAAAAATTGTATCATGGATATCAAATTAAGCATTGTTTATCGTGAGGAGGAAGTGCGCATTATTCATTAAAATACGTATTTTATTGAATGACGAGGGATAAGCTGAGGATTTTAATTTGGTATAAAAATATTGCTGTAATTATTCAATGAAAAAAAGAGAGAAAACCCAAGAAGAAAGAGAGAAAAGAGCAGTAAACCCAACCCTGCCCAAATCCCAACCTTAATCTTCCATCGCTTTCGGGCCAACTCTCTTCGGTCGTATAAAGCAGAATCCCATTACAGATCACCCTCGAACTCCAAAGCAACGAGCAGCCCCAACACTCCCCTCACACCCCTTGTTGCGTTCACTGTTCAAATTAAGATCTCTCCTTTTTTCTTTTCTCCATCTTATTTGCTCCCCACAACGGCTTGTCCATTCCCTCCGATCCTGCAACCACGCAATAATGGGGTTGCCGACTTGCCGTAGCCTGCAACTAATGGAGGGAGGGAAAAGGGCCTTGTCAAATCTAGCCAACTAATGGGATTGCTCTCTTTCAATCCACATCACACTTCTTGTAAGACTTGTCTAGCAATAAGCATTTCCTAAATTCTTAATAATGTGTGATGATGATTTAAATGCAAGGGATTCCATTTTTTTTTCAATGATCTATCGGTAAAAGCCCTCCTAGTTATGCACTTCTTTTTTGGGTCCTGTCAGCTATGTATGGGAAAGCCAAAATTTGATCTCCATTGCATCTACTTTGCAGGCTTCATGCCCAAGCTCTCACATTGGCTACACTGGTTGGAGCTGCTGCTGTGGAGTATTATGACCGTCAGTACGGATCGAAGACACCAAAACATGAGAACTAATCTTTGCCATCTCATCCCCGGCTCCGGGGAGATACCGCCGCAGCTGGGCAACTGCACCGAGCTGGAAGTGCTAGGCCTGGCTTCTTGCCGCTAAATGGGAGCATCCCCGGGGGCTCGGGCGGCTGAAGCGCCTCAGAATCCTCAATGTGCAGAGGAACACCCTCGGCGGGGTGATACCGGTCGAACTCGTCGGGTGCTTGGAGTCTGTAGGTTCTGGCAGCTTCCCCGGGGGGGCCTGTGGGGTGGAGGGGGCGCCGTGGGGGCGAGGGGGCAACACCACACGGGCGAGGGGGGGCAACGCCACAGGGGCTCGGGGGCGCCGTGGGGTGGGCTTGGGGGCGCCCGTGGGCGTGGAGTGGGTGGGGGGGGCCTGTGGGGTGGAGGGGGCCTGTGGGGTGGAGGGGGCTCCGTGGGGCGAGGGGGCACCGTAGGGTGGGTGAGGGGGGACTGTGGGATGGAGGGGATGTGGGGTGGGCTCGGGGGCGCCCGTGGACGAGGGGGCGCCGTGGGTGGGCGAGGAGGCAGGGGCATTGGGGCTCGGGGTGCCGTGGGCTGGGCTAGGCAGGCGGCGGGGCGCTGGGGCTCGAGGTCACAGGGGCGTCGGCGGAGGGGGCGCGGGGCTGCTGCGAAGGCGCGGGGAGGGAGGGGGCGGGGGAGAAGAGAGCGAGAGGGAGAGATGATAGAGAGAGAGATGAGAGAGAGAGAGAGAGAGAGAGAGAGAGAAGAGAGAGGATGAGAGAGAGATGAGAGAGAGAGAGAGAGAGATAGAGAGAGAGAGAGAGAGAGAGAGAGAGAGAGAGAGAGAAGAGAGAGAGAGACCGACCTTGCTCCAGGCGGCGGCGCACGGGCCGGGGTGCGACGGGCGGCAGCGGACTGGGGTGCGAGGGCGGCGGCGGACGGGGTGGCGACGGGCGGCGGTGCTGTAGGCAGCGAGAGAGTGAGAGATCAGAGAGAGAGAGAGAGAGAGAGAGAGAGAGAGAGAGAGAGAGAGAGAGAGGAGAGAGAGAGATGGAGAGAGAGAGAGAGAGGAGTGAGAGAGAGTGGAGTAGAGAGAGAGAGAGAGAGAAGCGGGAGAGAGAGTGGGTTTGCGGGAGGTGGCGGGAGGGAAATGGGAATTTCCGACGGAAACTATACGTCGGAAAACCGTCAGTAGTACCGACGGATATTTCTGACGGAAACATGTCCGTCCGAAATTCTGATGGATTTTCCGACTGAATGTTAGCCGTCGGAATACCGTTGGAAGTTCCGACGGATATATTTCCGTCGGAAATGTCCGTCGGTAATGGCGTTTTTTCTTGTGGTGACCCCAGCTGCTCAACGCACGTTTACTGTGTCGTAGGAGCGCACCATTTTATTTTTATTATTTTTTACTGTCGTTGGATGGCGATCAACGACAGCGGCTGAGGTGCGATGGGGCTATACTGCTGCACCCCCAACATTTATAATATATAATACTATAGTGCGGCGAGATTTTTTAATACGACCCCGCCGTAGTATAACGCAGACCGTTAGATTTCAATCCAATGGCAGAGCGCTACAGTACATCTGTGCTAGATGTTCAGACATTCGAATGTTCGAAATACTCGTTGCTCGGTGTTCGGTGCTCCTCGTTAAGTATAGACAGACTATTGGATTAAAATCCAAAGGTCCGCATTGATGATACGGCGGGGTCATATCCAAAGGAACCACTAATGCTATGATACGGTGGGTCCGTTGGGTACGGTCCCACCGTATCATCAGTGCGGACCGTTGAATTTTAATCCAACGGTCTGTCTATATTCATCGGGCAGTACCGAGTATCAAGCAACACCGAACACCGAGCAACGAGTATTCCGAACACTCGAACGTCTGAACACCAATACGAATGTACTATAGCGCTCCGCCATTAGATTGAAATCTAACGGTCCGTATTATGTTACAGTGGAGCCATATCAAACAATTCTACTACTACAGTTTTTTCTCTCTCTATCAGGTCAACATCATATCTATATATATATATATGATTATATTATATACATACTATATATTATACGTATGTCTCCGCAGCCAGTCAACACTCCATACACATGTGATTTCTTATTTGTCTTGTCTTTTTCTTGATCGCTTTGAATTTTCAATATCTTATTTGATGTTGGCAGGAGTCTAAGGGCTACTCTCATTCACAATATATATATATATATATATATATATATATATATATATATATATATATACACACACACACGAGATCATTAATTTATAATCTGATCCAATAAGCTTCTCTTTTTCCATATATAGTGGGGGCCCATCATCTATCATCTGCTGTAGTTTTTCGCAAGACCGAGCCCTCGTTCTATAGCGGCTTGTATGCACTTGACAAATTTGCATGTCGAACCTTATACGGCGCCGACAAACAAAGGGTGAATTCCCCCGACCGGGCTGCCCCGTTCGACCAAGATTGATCTCGCCTCCAACTGAAAGGCCGTACTTTGACCTTACTGTTTCGTCACAACATTGAACCATTTCCAACTCGCTTTGTCGCAGGCGTCCTCTATTTGCCGGGGAGAGGCGGATCGAGTACGTAAGAGCGTACGGTTTCCAGCTAGCTACTTGAGGCGGCAATCGGCATGACTCGTGAGTGTTACGATTTCAGAGTAGCAGCTGGAGATTAATGGATAAGACGCGGCGGTGCTATAAGCTGCATCAATCATGGTCTTCTCAGCGAAGCCGAGCTTGCATATTTTAAAATTTTCCCGCGGGTCGAAATTTCAGGCAGCAGCTCTGACTTTGAGGTAAACTTGCGGGCCCCGTCAGTCTGTCACCTACCACCCTCTCACGGGTGCGAGTCCACACTATCGACGTCTGAATAACTTCATACATCAGACCCTGCCCAGCCCCATTGGACAATGCTAACCATATTTGATGGATTCCTCGGCATCCTCCGCAGACGACTCTTGTGGGATCATGGTCTCTTCCTAATTCATCGATAGCTCGGCAAAAGTAGTTGACGTCTGCTCCGCAGCGGATCTTGTGGACGTCTGCTCCTCAGTAGTTGGTATGGAAGCTGGCGCCTCCCCCGCAGTTGATGAGGAGCTCGGCGCCTCCCTCGCGGATGGTGCAGGTTCCGGCGCAGGCTCACCACGGACTCCACCGGAGCCACCTCCGCAACCGGTGCCTCCTCCACGGCCGCAGGCTCTCCCTCTGCTGCCGCTGGTGCCACGCTTCCGCTGGTAGGCGCCAGAGCCCCCAACACTCCAAGGAGCTCCTCCAAGGAATCCCCGTCGGACTGGTCGTCGACGGCAACTACGTCCTCGCTGCAAAGGCCCAGCTCGGAAAGCATCCCCTCAACAGTCAGGGGCTCCACCGCGGCCTATAGCATGTTCGTTTGAGCATACATAGCTTCCTCCATACCTGAAGAGTTTCTCTTACAATAGGGACAGAACAGGTATATAATATGTGTCATGCAGGAGGAGTACATGCATGCACTTTAAACAACTTCATGCACTACAAGAAAATACGGATTTTTCGACGGAAAGAATTTGTCGAAAATCCGACGGTAATCCGTCGGAAAATGATCCTTCGACAGATTTCCGTCCGAAGCTCGTCGGAAATAATCCGTCGAAAATTGTTGGTCAGAAATTACCGATGGAAGAGAATTCCGTCGGAAATAGGTCGAAAAACTCCGACGGAAAAATCCGTCAGAAATACCGTCAGTAATTACCGACAAAACCCGTCGGAAATATCCGTCAGACTCTAGACGGAATTATCGACCGATTTCTTCCGTCGGTAATTTAGAATTTCCGATGGACACGTACCGTCAGTATTTACCGACAGAAACTCGTCGGAAAATCCGTCAGAACTATAGACGGAAGTACCGACCGATTTCTTCCGTCGGTAATTTATAATTTCCGACGGATAAATATCCGTCGGAAAATCCGTCGGAATGTGCAGTATATTTTTTTAAAAAAATTGACAAATAAAAAAGATTTTTCAAACCTGCTACAATATTCATAAATTTCACAAATACTCACGATCAACATAATGTCATAAAATACAATAAATATAAAATCATACAAAATAATAAATACAAAAAATCAAGACAGATCTGTTGGATCGTCTGCTGTCCCTGCTTCGTCATCGTCAGGTGCTAGAGGTGGATCCCATATTAAAAAATTAATATGAGAAATATTAATAATAATTAAAAGACATACATTATTTTCAAAAATTAAATTTAAAATATGTGATTATTACTCAAGTTAATTAGATACTATTTTTAGATCCATCGTTTCTGGGTGTTTTTTAGATCTGTCATTTGAACGCCGAACACAATCCAGGAATCTAAGTTCGATTTTGTCAGTTCCCACACGTCACTTTACCCACCCGGTCGTGTCGGAGAAAACGACACGCCGATCCGATCCCTATTTGGGATTTTGGACCCCCGGATTGTGTGTTTTGACCCTTTATATATACTTGACTGTTTTTTAGATCCGTCATTTCAATGCCCAATCCAATCCGGAGATCCAAATTGAATTCCGTCAGTTCCCACACGTCACTTTAACCCACCCGGTCGTGTCGGAGAAAACGGCACACCGATCCGATCCTTATTTGGGATTTTGGACCCCCGGGTTGTTGGTTTTAGCCCTTATATATACTTGACTATTTTTTAGATTCGTCATTTCAATGCCCAACCCAATCCGGAAATCCAAATAAGATTCCGTCAATTTTCACACGTCACTTTAACCCACCCGTCGTGTCGGAGAAAACAGCACGCCGATCCGATCCTTATTTGGGATTTTGGACCCCCGGGTTGTAGGTTTTAGCCCTTTATATATACTTGAGCGTTTTTTAGATTCGTCATTTCAATGCCCAACTCAATCCAGAGATCCAAATTAGATTCTGTCAGTTCCCACACGTCACTTTAACCCACTCGGTCGTGTCGGAGAAAACGGCATGCCGATCTGATCCCTATTTGGGATTTTGGACCCCCGGGTTGTAGGTTTTAGCCCTTTATATATACTTGACTGTTTTTTAGATTCATCATTTCAATGTCCAACCCAATCCGGAGATCCAAATTGGATTCCGTCAGTTACCACACGTCACTTTAACCCACCCGGTCGTGTCGGAGAAAACGACACGCCGATCCGATCCCTATTTGGGATTTTGGACTCCGGGTTGTGTGTTTTGACCATTTATATATACTTGACTGTTTTTTAGATCCGTCATTCAATGCCCAACCCAATCCGGAGATCCAAATTGGATTCCGTTAGTTCCCACACGTCACTTTAACCCACCCGGTCGTGTCGGAGAAAACGGCACGCCGATCCATCCGTATTTGGGATTTTGGACCCCCGGGTTATAGGTTTTAGCCCTTTATATATACTTGACTGTTTTTTAGATTCGTCATTTCAATGCCCAACCCAATCCGGACATCCAAATTGGATTCCGTCAGTTCCCACACGTGACTTTAACCCACCCGTCGTGTCGGAGAAAACAGCACGCCGATCTGATCCCTATTTGAGATTCTGGACCCCCGTGTTGTGTGTTTTGACCATTTATATATACTTGACTATTTTTTAGATCGTCATTTCAATGCCCAACCCAATCCGAGATCCAATTAGATTCCGGCAGTTCCCACACATCACTTTAACCCACCCGGTCGTGTTGGAGAAAACGGCACGCCGATCCGATCCCTATTTGGGATTTTGACCCCCGGGTTGTAGGTTTTAGTCCTTTTATATATACTTGACTGTTTTTTAGATTCGTCATTTCAATGCCCAACCTAATCTGGAGATCTAAATTGGATTCCGTCAGTTCTCACACGTCACTTTAACCCGCCCGGTCGTGTCGGAGAAAACGGCACGTCATCATCCGATCCCTGTTTAGGATTTTGGACCCCCGGGTTGTGTGTTTTGACCCTTTATATATACTTGACTGTCTTTTAGATCCGTCATTTCAATGCCCAATCCAATATGGAGATCCAAATTGGATTCCGTTAGTTCCCACACGTCACTTTAACCCACCCGGTCGTGTCGGAGAAAATGGCACGCCGATTCGATCCCTATTTGGGATTTTGGACCCCCGGGTTGTAGGTTTTGACCCTTTAGACTTACGTTTTTTTAAGATCCGTCAATTGAACGCCCTTTACACTTAGTTAGGTATATTTTAGATTTCTTTTTTTTTCCCTGTTGTCATTCTTTAGTGGTTTCATCTCATCCAAAGTATATGAAAATAATACTAATACTGACCTGAGGTGCTGGCTGTGTGTGGCGTACTCCCTGCATGCTGAGATGAACTGCTGAACCATATCGCTGAACTGCGTCTGTAGCTCTGCTGCTGTGTTTGTAGCTGTGCTCGTAGCTCTTCCCGAATGAGTTCTCTAATCTCCTCTACACCACTGACGGGGGGCGCAGTAGATGAACTCGCGTATGCCGAGGAGCGATCGAACTCGCATATGAGGATACCACTGGAGTAGTATCCAGGCTGTCCCAAAGCCGTACACTCGACCCTTCCTCGGCCCTCCCGCTGCGTTTACCCAAGCCTCCGGATCCAAGTCTGGTTGGGGAGTGCCCTCTGCATAGCGCTCCGCCATCGTCTTTCGTAGGTCTCCTGCAGAACAAATTAAAATTAAATTATTGTCCATAAATTATTTGAATATCTTAATTGAATTCATTTTATAGCTTGACTTACAGCGTCGTACGGGAGCTCTCTCGCTAACATACTCATCTGTCCCCTTCGCTTATGAGTCCGATCAAATACTCACGAAATGTAGGGGCACGCTCGAACTCGTGATGCTTACAATTCAAAAAATTAGTTAGTTTCACAATAATAATAAATGTATTAAGTAATTGAACAATAATATGCTTACCATTTTTGACTATGGGTCGCATAGATACGGACCCACTAGTATGCACATTCTTCAACGGATGAGTTGATCTGTTGTGTATTGCCGCCTGTGACCGTTGCTGCCATGGTTCTAGCACCCACGCTCACAAAGGGACTCCCAATAGTCCCTCCTCAAGCCAAACAGGCCGTAATCTAGCCAAGCCATAGGATCCCCGGTTGCCTGTGGTCTTCATTGCCTTGTCCCGGGCCTCCCACATCGACTTTCTTAAATTAGTCTGGGCAGTAGACTCCCAGACGGCGCGAGCTCGAGGGAGATCCTCTGGTCCTCGGAAATCTCAATTGCTTCAACCATTGCAACACTTCCTTAATCTGTCTGGCCCCAAGCACATATGCAGCTTTAGGTTGCACCACTTTTCCACTAACATGTTGCAGCTCTAGTTCTGGACGTCTGCAAAGTACTTTCAAATCCAACGTGCCTTGATGTTATCCTTCTTTTGCCTTTGACATCCATAACTGTGTTGAACACATTATCAAAAACATTCTTCTCTATATGCATGATGTCTAGGTTATGTCGTATCAAAAGTGTTGACCAATAAGGCAATTCCCAAAAGATGCTTTGCTTCACCCAATTGTGATCCTTCCCAAGCCAGAGATTTATCGGTACTACCAGCTAGTTGTGTTACAGTCGGTAAGTTCTGGACCCCGCCTCGCCATGTTTCCACCAGACACCCTTCCATATCTACCTCCTCCATCACATTTGTATTTTTCATAAAAGAATCCTTTTGCTTTCGGAAGGATGGTCACTCGGTAGAAATCGCCGATGACAATCGACCAACATGATTTTCCCAAATTTCAACACAAATGATTTAGAATCCTCCATGCAATAAGGACATGCCAACCTCCCATGTGTGCTCCAGCCAGATAACATGTCGTACGCAGGAAAGTCACTTATTGTCCCATTAATGCAGCCTTCAAATTGAAATTCTGGTTTTTAGATGCATCATAAGAGAGAACCCCATCTGACCATAACAATTTCAGCTCATCAATCAACGGTCTGAGATATATGTCTATATTTTTTCCTGAACTTTTTGGACCCGGACATCAATGAAAGGAACAGATTCTCACCGCTTCATGCACATGCCTGGCGGAAGGTTATACGGTGTTAGGAATACTGACCAACATGAGTAAGATGCCACCGAGCCTCCGAATTGATTGAAACCGTCTGTGCATAAACCCAGCCGCACGTTGCGTGGATCCCTTGAAAAGTAAGGATGAGTACGGCTAAAATGAGCCCAAGCTTCACCATCGGCAGGATGACTCATTTCCCTTCGTCACGATAGACTCTTTCCGCATGCCAAGTCAGATGTCCAGCTGTCTTCGGGGACATGAACAACCGCTGCAATCTGGGGTGTGATCGGAAAATACCACAATGACTTATACGGAACATCCTTCTGCTTTGACTTGTCCCCTCTCTTGGGCTTGAATCTATCATGCTTACAAATACAGCATGATGTCTTATCTGCATCATCTTTGTAGTACAGCATACAGTGATTCAGACATGCATCATTTTTCATAAAACCAAGCCCCAGATCATTCACACCATCTTCTTCGCACGTAAATGTCAGCAGGTAACCTCTCTGATTGAGGAAGCATGCTCTTGACGAGTAAGAGAAGCCGGTCAAAACACTCTCGCTCATATGAAATTCAGATTTCAAATTCAGTAGCTGCGACACTGCAGACAACCGTGTATGCTTCTCACAACCATCACATAATGGCTCATCAGCATCTCGAAGTAACTGATAAAATCTCTGAGCTGTATCATTCGGTACTTCTTCATTTGTTTGATCTTCATGATATTTTAAACTCCGGACCAGCAGCATCGACAACCATGTCTACGTACGTACTTGTGGAGGCAAGTAATTAGCTGGTGCAGACGACTGGATATTCAACTCACCATGAGACGACCATACTCATAATGGGCAAACAATCCTCTCGTATACAAATGATGCTGCACATCCCATGTCGATATCCACTTTCTGTTCTTACAAGCCAAACACGGACATCGGATGTTACCCATCGGATCAACTGCTACTGATGAATTACTCAATGCAAACTGAATAAAACTGTCAACTCCGTCTTTAAACTCCTCGGTCACAACTCCATTCACTATTCCACGATACATCCATGACCGATTCTCATAAGACATTTTTCCTACCAGATTAAATGTCATGTCACGAGTTAAAATCCAACACACCCTCACATCATTCAAGTACCATACATATGATACATACGTTATATGGAGAGTCCCAGAGCTAATGGGTGAAACAAAGCGTTGACATAAAGATAAATGAAGATAAACTTACATGAATATCAAATAATTTGAGCACTATATAAATACTTAATGGTATTGAACATTAAAAAGAACACAAACCGTGATGTCTTCATATTAGGCCACCACCACTTGATCGCTCTTTATTTCACAAGCTTCTCAGTAGATTTCCTAGGGAGTGAACTAACCACTGATATCCCTAAATATAGTTTGCCAAATACATCTCTTCGTACATAATGGGAAACATAACTTTGAGAATGTCAAGTTCTTTGACACAATTATTTTTCACAAATTTTGACCAGTCTTTTCCAATAAACATGTACATACTACCACACCAACCGCGTCGTAAGATTATAGAATATCGTACTCCTTTTTCATCTTGAACAATAACAGATAATCCACTTTTTTTTTTCTAAACTTTGTCTTTCTTCTTTCCGATAATCTTTTATGATTTTCTTCATCTTCTCTTTCACCAAAAGTAAACCATCATGCAATCTTCGAGTATGGAGCGGAAATATTTTATGTTCAAACAACAAGTACTTTGATACGTTGGTCATTTTGTTCTTCTTTGAGTCTAATTTCCAATCGCGAACTCTCATCACTAATTAGAAAAAAAAAATTTATAACATTTTATTAATGAGTAATTTAAATATGAAATTAAATCATAATATGGTAAATATGAAAAAATCAATCAAATGGCTACAAGACGATACAGACGCAGGCCAGCCAAAAAGTTGAAGGGGAAGGGGGTCGCCAGGAGGGGAGGGGGTGCTGGGACAGGAGGGGGAGGGGGGGGGGGGGCGCCCAGGTGGGTATGAGAGAGCGGGAGAGGTAGAGAGAGAGGGTGGGTTTCACGGGAGGGGGAAAAGTGTGACGGATCGCCTCGGCCAAGCCCGTTAAACCGATAACGTACTTGATCCGAGTCCGCCTCCTGCAACGGGCCGAAGCCTCGTAGGGATACCAAACCACAGTCCGTGTAAACATAAAGGAACACACCACAATTCATATAGAATTTTCACAATTTACATAGCCATATTCCATTAAAACTGTAAAGATGTACAAAGGCCTGGGGCATACCCCAGGTACAACTGAAGAAAGTAAACAACTACAAAACTACACTGCTGAAGCTACTCTGCTGGAGGGCTGACCCTGCACCGCTACGACGCGGCCCGGAACTGGATGTCGGACGAGAGACGTCCTCCTCGCTCTCACCTGTGGGGTAGGGGTGAGCCTCTCTAGTCACTGGCTCAGTAGGACTCCCCCAAAACCGAGCGAAATGACACCACGAGTACGATAGTAAACAGCCTAACAACTTATATAACAGCTAAGCAGTAAGTAAAGCTGTAAAAGTACTCACCGTCTGCCGACTACGAGAACACAGTAATAATTAAACGGCAAACCAGTACAGTGTACAAGCAAAAGTAGAGACAGCCAACACGAGCCACGTGAACTGGTTCGCGACACCAGAAACTGACTCGGACAACTAACACAGGTCTACCTCTCAGTCTCGCAGCCACGGACGAAAGGTCCAGTGCCGCTCCACGTGAAAAGGGTCAAGCAACTGTGGAGACCAACTAAACACCACCACCTGCAGACCACACGGTCACAGGCCCATGCCTGACACCTCTAGAGATCCTGGCCCGGAACTCTCTAGAGTGAGGCACTGGAAAAGGACTAGCTGGGGTCCAGTACGTCTACTGGTGTCCGTACCCCAACTACGAGCGCGCTACAAGTGACTAGAAATAAACACAAGTGTCACTGTCCCACTGCGTCTTTCCCTCAGCGGACGTACAACTCAAACACAGAGTGAGGGTGTCCAGGTCAGACGACACACACCTCGACGGTACAGCACAATACCGGGACAAAGCCCCGAGCTAACAGCCTGGCTCACAAAGAACCGGGGCACCCAACTGGAGAGGTAACCACGGTAGGCGTCGACTACTCGCCACGTACACAGAACCACGTGCACGTCACACACAAACCACGTGAAACCTCACGTAAACCACAAGTAACCACTGGTCCACTACACGTGAACCCAACGACTCGCGTACACAACGCGCAGTCACCGAAGTAAACAACTAACAGCATACCTTGTATGCTAAAACGTAAACCAAGTGCACTCAGTACACCTCATGCGTCAAAACACATGCATTATCGATAATTATTGTACTTAATCATTTCTGCTCATATAGAAGTAGGTGGCCACATCGATTGCCGCTATTGGGAGTCAACGGCAAGGTTCCTGGCCGTTAACCTCCTGGCTGAGGATCTTGGCGGCAAATGATGTTGACGCCAAATTCTCCGGCCATAAACCCGCAGAAACCCTAATCCGGTTCTGCGGGCTTTCTAACTATTCTAACTACTGAAAAACATGCAAATGCAATTCCTTTAGCATGCTAGAACCCAATACAACCCGTTATAACATGATTCGTACAGTAAACTACTCAAACACCCATTATCCCGCTTGGTGCAACTCTATCCAAACATGGATTAACATGCTGGTTCAAGTGATTATGATGTGTTTTAATGTTTCTACGGAGCTACCAGGGTCGTCCCCTACCTCAGAACGCGTTAGAATCTCCTGTAATCCCCCGGTTCACGTCGAGCCCTCCACGAGCTCCCACGCGAATTGCACCACGCCGCGACGTTTCCTCGCGTAATTCAGCGATGCCGCGCGTTCTACGATCGTCCAACTACTCCTCGGTACCTGTTAGAAGCTTCAGAAACTCCGGAGCGACAAGTTGGGGCAAGAGGGGAAGAAAGTGAGCTGAGAGAGCTACCCTCGGGTGAGCCTATAACCTGCAGAACTGACAGGTTGGCGTCAACCCCCTGCCGCCAACAGCAACCGCCAGCCTAAACGTCCACATCTACTGCCGCTAAGCTCATGATGTAAACGTCCACCAATATGGACGCCTACCAGTAAACGGCCACCCCTGGCCGCCAACTCAGACAGAACAGCAGCAGGTCCTATTCCATTCAGGACCCACCCTGCTCTCTACACTGCTCAAGCCACGCATGCACATTACACAAACCACACCACTGACTCACATTGGCCTCACAAAGGCCGCTACAACCACAACACACACGATCCGCATGGATCCGAAAAGCACGCGACGTTACAAAAAGGACATTTACCGACGGCACTTCCGACGGAAATATATCCGTCGGCATATACCGACGAATATTTCCGACGGATATACATCTGTCGGACATTCCGACGGAATTTGAAAAAAATGTAGACATGTTGGTGACACTATAGGAGAAGCCAATTGACATATGGTTGGGTGAATCAAAATGTTACTGGATTGAGTCAACCTCCCAACAAAGATCTGGTTACCCCCAACAAGGATCCACCTTTGGTTTTATCATGGTCCAAGGCTGGATTGACTCAACCTCCCAATCCACCTTTGGTTTTATTATGGTCCAGGCTGGTTCGAAGAAAAACAAGGGGGGGGCTTTGGTTTTAGTGGCTGCATCGTTTGGTGCTGGCATTGGAGTTTGGTGCTTTGTTGTACTTTTTTAGTTATCTTTCTCTTCTTGTTCTTTCTCTTTTGTTACACAGTAGTGGCGGCATTCAGAATCTGCTTAGGAGACACTGCCCAACAGGCCAAGTTAATATCGACGCCAAGTTTCAGATTTTTTGGTATTAACAATTTATGCTTAGGAGACACTGCCAAACAGGCCAAGTTTAATTATATCACGCCAAGTTTCAGATTTTTTGGTATTAACAATTTATGCTTAGGAGACACAGCTCAATAAGCATGCAAAAATCGCATATACCCAACAGGCATGGAAAAATCGCCCTCAAACATGTGTGCAGAGATTTGATCACCTATATTTTTCCCAATCTAATAACAGATGTAAAACACAACAATAACATCAATATCCAATTTTTCAGTACCAATCTCCTTAGTAGACCTCCACACATTAACTATACAAAGTGCAAAAAAATGTACTTTATGAAAGACCAAGCAAAACCCATTACAAACTGCATACACACTTAACAAAAAATATAAGCTGAACTAAACATTATAGATAAAGGACTGGAAATCTCAAACCAGGACTTAGAATTAAAAGGAATGGTAAGTCAGATAATACTTTTTAATTAAGGAGAGTATTTTTGACATTTGCATAATAGACTGTTATCCAATTTCACGGTTTCCATCTACTTTAGATTGAAAATTAAAATTGGTTCAAAAGAGGACTGGACATTGATATTTCTAAGCACAAGGAGGGGGGCTGCCAGGAGGGGGAGGGGGGCTGGGTGGGGAGGGGGGCGCCAGGGAGGGGGGGGGGGGCTAGGACGGAGGGGGGCAGGGGTGGGGAAGGGGGGGGTGGCAGGGTTGGGGAATGAAGGGGGATGGGGGGGGACGAAAGGGGAGGGCTGGAACGGAGGGGGAGGGGCGGCTGACAGGGGGGACTTGCCGGTTAGGGGAAGGGGGGGATCGCCAGTTGGGGAAGGGAGGGGGAGGGGGGGCTGGGACGGGAGGTGGGGCCGACAGGGGGGGGGCCACCGAGAGGGGTTGGGGGGGGCTGCGCACAGGGAGGGAGGGGGAGGGGAGGGGGGGCCGACAGGGGTGGGGGGGCTACGAAGGGGGAGGGGGAGGGAAGGGGGTCGACAGGGGTGGGGGGGGGCTACGGGTGGGAGGGGAGGAGGAGGGGGCCACCCAGACGGGGAGCGGGAGGGGGAGGGGGGCCGCCGAGAGGGGTGGGGGGGGGGGGCTGCACACGGGAGGGGGAGGGGAGGGGGGGCGACAGGGGTGGGGGGGCTACAGAGGGGGCGGGGGAGGGGAGGGGGCCGCCTAGAGGGGTGGGGGGCTGCACACAGGAAGGGGAGGGGGTCGCCGGACGGGGAGGGGGAGGGGAGGGGGCCGCCGAGACGGGTGGGGCGGGGGGGCTGCGTACGAGAGGGGGAGGGGAGGGGGGGCCGATAGGGGTGGGGGGCTATGGAGGGGGAGGGGAGGGGGGCCGCCTAGAGGGGTGGGGGGCTGCACACAGGAGGGGGAGGGGGTCACCAAGAGGGGGAGGGGAGGGAGAGCTAGGGGGAGGGGGTAAGTATCGGCGACGGTGCCCGACGACGAATCTCGAAGGCGGCGGCGGCGCTGGTGCAGCTCGACACGGCCGGCGGTAGCAGAGCAGCTCGGTGAGGGAGAGAGAGAGGGCGGCGAGGGGCGAGGGAGAGAGAGAGAGAGGGAGAGAGAGAGAGCGTTTCATAAGGATGGCGGGAGCACGAAAGTGTGCGTTTACCGACAGAAATTTCCAACAGAATTATTCCGTCAAAAATCCGTCGGTAATTAAATATTTTCCGACGGATGGTACCGACGGAGTTTATCGGTCGGTATTTCCGACAAATATATCAACAGAAATATTTCGTCAGCATTTCTGTCAGCAATACCGACGGAACAATTTCGTCAGAAATATCCGTCGCTAATACCGCTTTCTCTTGTAGTGATGGTAGACGGACTAGGCTGCCCACATCTGGTGATCAGTCTATGCATTTTGCTTATCTACGTGCGTTTTCTACTCAAATAAATGATGCCATAAGCACCATGCAAATCTCTGTACCCAGGGACTTTGGTCTCGGACGATCGAGAAGTAGTCATACTGAATCAAGCGGGCAGATTAAGCTCACTGGCTTCCTCGGTTGGCCCTTCTTCCATCTCTATGTCTCTTCACCCATGTCAAAGTTGCAAGAAAGTCTAAAATTAAGCTTGTGGAACTCATATCTATAGTTTGGACTCGTATCTGTTTGAAACTGTCCTTTCACTCACAAGTAATATCTCCTTTTAAACATAGCGAGAGACAGAGTAGATAATAAGGCATGCAATATTTCATCAGCAACACTACTGAGAAGAAAGTAAAAACCTTATTTCATTCCAAACTTTGATCATTCTTTCCGACACTCTTAATACAGTCGCAAACGAAACAGATCAGAAGTCACTTATTCTC
>JACBKR010003324.1:0-30033 GCA_014218235.1 Colocasia esculenta
GATGGAGGTGGTAGAATCAGACTCTGTTGAGACTCCTTAAAGCTCCAGGCAAATGGGTCAGGTTTCAGGTCTGCTTTATATCTAATCAATGTTAAACCTGAAATAGGCTTGAAAATTAAATTCCTTATGTAAATTTAGACACTATTAAGGGCATACCCAGTTTAAGTCTCTGACCTGATCTGACATCCCTATGGCACAGTACCAGAGACATGTTCATTGTATTAAAGGGTATACCCAGTATGAGTCTCAGAACCGATCTGACATCCCTAGCATGCAGGAACATAACTAAGCCATGATAACAGTAGTTCCTTGATAAATATGATTTGCTACCAAGTGCTTCTCATCATTCGCCAAACAGAACTCCAGAAACAGCTTGATCCATGAGCTAGTTGATCACTTCAAGGGAAGGGCACAGCCAGTCTATTGAACTGCAAGCATTCCATAATTCTCAGCTGATGAACTGGCCCACTGTTACATCTCTTGCAACAAAGAAAAGATGGAAAACTTCACATTGTATGAAGGAAAAAGATCCTTTCTAGTTCTGTAAGTTTCATGACCACCCTCAACCAAATCTCAATATCTGACATGACCGTTGAACAAGTATTTTTCTGACCTGACTACTTTTCTAGAAAGGAAATATCTTATATCTTCCCACACAATATCTCAGTATAAGACATGTGGGAGAAGGTGAAAGCGAGTGACTGAGTCTTCCTTCTGAAGACTCAAGTGTCTCTTTAAGTGAGCGCTGAAACATCATTAACCAGAACAGTGGCAATTTTCATGGATAGCTTCCACATTTAGCTAAGTGAATAATGAACCCTATAAGTAGTCGTCCAACATTGAAGTCAGAAGCAAAAATAAGTCACAGATGTATGGATGTCGAGACCCTATATGAAAGAGTCAATGAAGAAGAAATAACAGAACAAAACACCTTCTCTTGAAGTCTTTGTAATTGCTCCATGTGCTCCATGGCAGCCTTCTTAGAGGATAAAATGCTTCCTCCGACTGTGCCATTATTTTTGTCTGGCCCACAAAACCAAAGTACAGGTTGAGAATAATACTAATCTAAAATTAAATTGTAAACAATAAAGAACAAAAAGAAGTATTTAAATCGAACCTGAATCCAAAATGTCAGGCATGGCTGGATTTTGAAGATTGGAACCACTTTTATGCCTCTAAGTGGTATGCCAAAAGCAGAAATATGACCACCTTCTGAAGCAAGAGAACAAACACGAACGTAAACCAAATGTGAAATAAAGTTATTTCAATAAAAGGGCCTTCTAAAACAGTCTACATTGCAGTCTTCTGCTTCTCCCAAGCTGACCAAAGATAGAATAGAATTCTTCTCTAAATAAAAATGATGATAACCATTATGAACACAGAGATGATCATCTCAGAAGAACCGTAGTAAACTTTAAACTCCACTAGCTCAAATTGATTAGATTACCTCACTAAGCTATTACTTATAAACATAAGGCTCGCATTCAAAACTCAAACATGCATAAATCAAGCTGTTTCAACAGAATCAACAAAGAAAAGAAATTCTTTTAGAACATAAGCAACAATTCAAATTGTCCTCTCAAAAGAGATCCACTAATCGCCATCTTGGAGATGCCTGACACAAGGAGAGCAGCATGACCATAGAATTGATTCCCAACAAATTTCTGACTAGGAAGAATAGACGTGGGTTGCACGAGCACATGAACGAACTACACAGGACACATTCTTACATAACTAATCACAGATCTACAATTCGTGTACAAGAAAACCCTCCCATTCCACAGGAACTGCTAAAATTCATTTGTATCCAGCCAGACCAGTTCCGATTTCCATTTTTGAAAACGTATACTGCCACAACGAAGCACAATTTCCCCATCCAGTTTCACGTGGAGTGTGAGCAAATGAGGTACATGGAGAGCTCTCCGCACAACGGCGGAGGTGAATTCGCTGCCCCCTCGCAAATAGGACGAGACGGTGAAGTTTTGGAGCCATGAGCGACGAAAGAGAGTGGAAGTGATGACCGGAGAAGAAGCATCCAGGAGAAATCACCTGTTGGTCGGCGAGAGGCCCAGTACCTACAACCGGTGGGAGGAGAAGGAAGGCGGGACGACGGCGCTGCGGCGGCGAGAGGAACCATTGTCGGGAGAGAAGGTGAAAAGGTTTTTAGTAGTGGTGGGGCAGGGCCGTGGGCCGGTCCGGGTAAAGCGGGCACGGCCGCCCAATAAAGTTCTGATTCGACACCTGGAAGGCTGACGCTGCCGCCCTCTACATCGGCTACCCTGCTGACGTCCACTCCGCCAATCCCCTTGCTTGCCGCCATGAGCCCAGGCTCGTCGTCCTCTTCTACGGTCTCCTCACTTAGCAACGCGTCTGCGCCCTGTATAATTGCTACTTCCTACAATGAGTATACCACTGTGTGACTGTGTGTGAGAGAGAGGGAGTAAGAGAGGGATGGAGAGGAAGAGGGAGAGGGGGAGAGGGAGGCCGGAGGCCATCGGTCGGCCTGTGTGTGTGAGAGAGAGAGAGATGGAGCCAGAGGGAGGGGAAGGAAGACGGGAGAGAGGGAGGCCTTCCATTTCCATCGGCCTGTGTGACTGTGTGGTCAGAGAGGGATCAAGAGGGGATGGAGAAGAAGAGGGAGAGTCCGAGAGAAAGTCGGGGAGAGTTCTCGTAAACATTACCTGTGGAAGACGACGGCGGTGGCCGGAGAGATGGCGGCGGCTGGCGGCAGAGGAGACGAACGCTTGCAAGTCCCAACTGTGGAGGGTCTTGCCGCGTAGGCCGGTGACGGAGCCGCGGAGACGCCGGACGCGGAGAGGAGCTCCGCCTAGCGCCGCTGTGCCCGGAAGGAAGGAGGAGACGCCGGACGCGGAGAGGGGAGAGAGATGGGGGCGGGGCTCTGCCTCTCTGCCTCTCCAGCGAAGCGAGGGGCGAGAAATTAGATGGATGGGGCGGCGCGTCGGGCAGTCTAGGGTACAGACCACATGGGTGGGGAAGGGTTTTAAACCGTTGGAGCCAAACGTTTAAAAAATTAAAATTACACTCTTTATGTTTTGCATTTACATATAAATCCGGAACTTCTATTTTTATTTATTATATTTCATTATGTCAAAGTAAACAAATAATATATCTCTAAAATATTATAAGTTAATTTATTTCATTAATAAAATTTGAGACGAGTTTTTAATGAGTATTTAGACGAACTCTGCAAGTATTAACGAGATCTTAACAGTGGTTGTTTAAAGAGTTGTTCGCGAGTATAATCGAGTCGAGGTCACATATATTCAAACTTGGGTCGTTTATGAACCGAATTTTTTTGGTTCAAATTCGACTCATTTATCTAATAAATGAGTTGAGTTGAGTGTCGAGCTACTCGTTGAACATATCGGTTCATTTACACCCCTACCTCACATCACCAACCAACACGCTTCTCCCAGAATTGAAAACGCATGCCCTTCGAGGAATAGTGTCAAAATCTGTCTTCGCATGTATTTGGTATCTTTTGGATCCTTTGTCTTCTCGTTGATTACTAATGTCCATATGATGAACTTGGCAGTCAGCCATCTTTATTGCGTTCTTAACTTCTTGGTTGGTGTCGTCAGGCAACACCTTGACAAAAGCTACCCCCAAAAAATTGGAGAACTCGACTATGGGCGGGAAGCCCCCAAAACGAGTAGGTACAACCAGGTAGCCATTGCGGGTGTGATCATGAATCACCAATGGTCCAAAGCAAACTCCAGGCATCAGTGTTGATAATCACTTGCAAGTTAGTTCAAACCGACAATTAGTATTAAGTAAGGAGACCATAGGGCTTTCTATTCTGGCGAAAAGATGAAGGAAAGTTTGGTCCCACTAGACGTGCCACGCTGTGGAAATGGATTATTTGAAATCCATCTGAATATTGATATTTACTTTATCATTTTTATCATGTTATCACGTGTATGTGCAAATGTATATTGCAAATTCAAGTTTCACCGAGTGCTAGTCAAGCCATGGGGGTGAGAGATGAGTCGATAATCACAGAGCGCGGGCATGCCAGTCACGTAAGTGACAAAGTGTTTTGCCTCCGATAGTCAGAGGGTTTTGAATCTATTTGCATGTCGTTTGACCTCGTCAATGAAAATGGATATCGGGTCGAGACCACTGACCCACCGTTGCATAAGCGTAACGACGTTAATTATATCTTTCGGAGAGAGAAAACTATTGATTAATCGCCAGAGTAGATAATCTTATGGCCTGGAAATAAACGTGCAAAAGATTATCTTGAACTTAAGCTAAAATTGCAATAGGGAAAGATATTTATTTGATAGTATTTAATTTATTGTGGTCATTATCATCTTATTTATCATTATTTGATCGATTTGTTCATTGCCCTTTTTTTATAATGTGCTTTTGAGTACTCTTTCATTTTATTTGAAAAAATTGATAATAATATAACTTTGCTCATGGAGACGACACAAATTAGTCATTATACACATCATCGGCAACACATGCACAATCATCACATGAAGTCATTGAGATAGGCTCACTTAGTAATCTTGCTTATGGAGACCTGCCAACTCATCGCTATTGAGGTTCAATGACTGTCGCATTCAAAAGGATCTCCAAATCACTTAGGACTTCAGGGGCACGTACCGACTCATCGCCCATGGGACTAGTGAGCTCAATGCATTCAAAAATATTACTACACGAGTTTGACACCCGTGCGATGCACGACGTTGGGTATTAAATATTTTAATAATTATAAATATTTTTTAAAAATTATATAAAATAATTACACAATAAATTTTATCATAAATTGTCAAAAAATCTTTTAATTGATATATTAGAGATTAAATGTTACTACAAAAAATATTGCCATAAATCATCTATCATTTAAATCAAAGTTCAAGGACATGTTTATTAGCAGATGAACGAATAGAACAAAAATAAATTTTCAAAAAATATACTCTAACTAATATAGTGGCAAAACAAAATATGTTCTTAACAACAATCCAAAATATGACAGTGCAAATGTGTTTGGGGAAAGTTCGAAATGTAGAATGATAAAGTTTATTCTTCAAACATTGTCAACGTTATTTTTCTCAATCTTGATCTGTTTTTTGTTGCAGACATCTGAGCAGGAGTAAGATCTTCAGAAGAGTTGGCTGGGTAAAAAGTATCAACTGCAACTCTCTTCATTGGAGTAATGCTATTTGAGGAGCAGAGATTGAGAGTGTGTCCTATAATTACAATAAAAAAAAAATTAATAATTGATATCAAAAAATTTAAATATTCAAATTATGCATAGAATTAAATTTACTTCGGATTTTACTTACGTGTTCAACTTCAACACATACTCTCAGATCCTATGAGGCTATGATCGAAATCAACATGATCTTCAACACCCTACATGAATTAAGAATAATCACATTAAAGAAAAATCTATTGATTTAATTTTTACATAGAATACTGAGTGCTAATAAGAATTTTGATTAATCACAAATGTAGATTTCATGACTTGACTAACCTGAATGATGTTTGATGTAGCCAAATATGTATCATGATACTTGTGTCATCACACATTCGTATGACTGTAAAAATTGGCCAATTCTGAGGGAAGTTGTAGTCAGATATTTGAAATTTAAAAAGAATTTTTCTCGAGAATTGATCCAACTCTTTAGAAAAGAGTCACTATCTCCATCCTGTTACAAAAATGATGAATTTACGAATCATATTTATATTTTTGTTAATGATAATAAAGAATAGTTTGTTTCCTACTTCATTAGTTGTTCTCTTAGATTTGCTGCAGAGTTTTGTAGAAATTGCATTGCCTCACGGTCAAATATGACGAATGATGCAGAACCCGTGTGTGGTCAATAACTCTGATTTGAATTTTATATCTATAATATATAACAGATAAATATGAATGATGAAAAAAAAAAAATTAGATTGTTAGAAGTTTCTTTAACAACTAATCTTAGAATGGTTAAGCAGATTGAAATTTCAATACAATAATAACTTAAAAAATTGAAAAGTATTACCTGGGCACTACTACTCTTGCATACTCACAACATTTTTCACACCAAAATTTACCTCCATTGGTTTGACTTCTTTCGACAATTCTTGCATGAATTATAGAACCAATTGAATTCGTTTCAATTTCACAATAGTTGTCAAAGTCACAATGTACCAATCTGAATCAAATTATTAAAAAGAATGGAAGCAAATAACACATATTAGGTAACAACGGTTAAAAATATGTTCCCATCAAATGTTCTAAATAATATAATTTTATTTCCTACTTTAGAACAGAAGGGAACTGCATACAAATATTTAGAAATGATCTTATTAATGTATATGATGTTAGTATATTAAAGAGGGAACTCAATTTTGTATTGTACCTGACGTATTTCTCGAATCTCATCTAGAATGTTTTTCTCAAACAGCTGTAAAAAATCCTCCTTAATGGAATGTGAAGCTTGTGACAAATTTGACTAATACCTTGAGATGTTGATCCGTCTCCACAACACAATTATTATCAAAATTAAGTTAAATTTATTCAAATAACATAGGGAATAGAAACCAAACAAATTGTAATATTAAAAATTCACATGTTTCTTAAAATCAACAATTTGTGACATATTCTGTTCACATATGATTTTAGTCGTAAAGTATGAGTTAGTCAATGTCGCAGCACCTAAAAACATAATCAAAGGTAACATTTTGTAAATAAGACAACAAACACATTCATAGTATTCTAATATTGTGAACTTCTTACATATTTAAAAGATAATCACTTGTATGTTCTTTAAATTTCTTAAAATACCTTCCACAGCTAAATCTTGCTAAATGTAGGATAATGACAAATGGTGTTTGCAGCTCTCCTCCAACATAGGTAGCAATTTCATCAGCATAATGTCTCCAGAGTGTACAACTCAATTTCTTTTTTCTAAAAACAACATTTATATCGTATTAGAATAGTATCATTGGTTTCTTAACCTCAAATATAAAAAAAGATGGCATAATCATTCATTAGTTTACAGCAATGAACACTTATAGTCGTCCGCAATTCAATTGTCATTCTCTTAGCTATCTTTCCAGCATTTTCGCTTTCTTCAATCTTCCCAACGCGATAAGCTCTCCAATACATCTATTATGAATATGTATTTTTATGTATGTATTCATGTATTGATGAATTTGCTATACTATAGAGATTAAAGATATATTAACAAAGTTGTTTATATATTTGACTTCCAACCAAATAAGTATCATCAGCGCGTCTTGATATTATGTCATCAAAAGATATGAAATGAAATCCATGAACTGGCAATATAGGTTCATCACATTCTTTCACTGAAGTTGAGTATAAGAAATTCACTATATAGTTATGATGAGTGCTTTGTAGTTTCCACTGTTTCACCAACACCAAAGTTCGTGATGACATAACTTTTTCCTTCGTGTAACTGATTGTTGAACTTATTTAGCAATGCTTCTTGACAGTTGCTTGAATAATTCCACTCTAAAAAATGTTTATGATGATGGAATGTTCTTCATATTGAAGATATGAAAGATAAAAATCTACTAACCTTTTCATCTAATATATTATATCGATACTATTGACTTCCCCAAAACTTGAATTTCGGGTATTCCACAAAGTTATTTCTAACTCTATTTTCCAGTCTCTTTGAATGGATTGATATCTTCAATAAAGTCAAACTTTGGTGCCATTTCCTGCAACAAAAAATATCCAACAAAATTATAATTCATTCAATAGGAAACATTATGTACTGAATTTATAGTACATGGCTTTATGTATGTTTTTAAGATTGAAAAAAACATAAGAGCTAAGTTCAGAAAAAATAACTAACCTATGTCAATTCTGAAATATCTCCTTAAAGACAACATTATCAGTAAAATTGTCTGTATTTCCATCTTATCAGTGATTAGAATTCTCAATCCATTCTAGATTGATACTAGAAAGAGCCACATATAATTGTCCATGAGTAAAAACTGGTCTTGGGAGATTATAAACCAACATGTGAAAGAGTTTGGCCTTGACTTTTATTTATCATTGCAAAAGAAACTGCTATTGGATATTGCCTTCTTTGAAGTTGGAATGCCATTTTGTTTGTGAAGGTGTGAGGACCATCCGTGGAATATAATAACTTTATTCCAATTTCTTTGCCAGAATTACTTTTGCTTCTATAACATGGTTCCCAATTGAGTTATATCAACCTGTCCATTGCACAATCCAGCACTTTGATCTATATTTCGAAGCAACATGACAGGAACACCAATTTTCAACTTCAATACATGGCTTGGAATGCCTGAACATCGGATACTGTTTAAGAAGTCTGGAGTATAAAGATCAGCATGACTATCAATGTCGTTGTGTCTTGCAAATGCTATCAGAACTTAGATAGATCTTTCGTCTCTCCATGCACCAGAAAGTATGTATTCATGATACGATCCACTATTTTGAGTAGGAGCAAGTATGGCTCTATGTGCAGATATAATGAGTCCCCTAGGTTTTCTAACAAATTTGGATATGTAGAATCCACTATGGCTGCAAGCGGATTCAATGAATCTGTAATAAAGCAGTTCATCTGGAATTTGTATAATTGCTTCTCCATCATTTGGTTTCACCTATTTTGCTGTCCCCAACTTTTAAGATCCATTCAGCGAATTCTTTTCAATTCCTTTGAAGTAGTTGTAGAACAACTTGATATAGGAGTCTCATATTTTGTGTCAATGTAAGCACCTTGCATGAGCTCCATAAATAAGAGGAATTTATTGTCGGCAAAAAATATGTCCTCTCTACTCCTTTGGAATTAGTGGTAAGATTTGTCTCAAAATCACCTCCCTAAAACACACAACTTTACCACCAAAGGGTGTTCCAAACTTCTGGATTAGAAAACCTAAGCACTCTCTTAAAGTTCTGTCACAGAGTTTCAAAACAGTGCTTATGTATCATCGTGCTTCATCCCAAATAATGAGGCTAGTCCTTATTAGCAACTCAGTCAATGGACTGCCTTGCTTGATCTTGCAAGTTGAATTTTCATTTACTATCAAAGATATGCCAAATCTTGAATGAGCAGTTCTACCTCCGGAAGAAGAAATGACGCTATTCCACTTGATGCACCGTTAGAACAATTCTCCTTTGGACCGTATGGCAGATGACAAAGTTTTTCATAAATATGTCTTCCCAGTTCCGCCATAACCCATAAAGAAAAAAACACATGTCCTTCATTAGATGAAACGACTCTGTTTATTGTTTCATATATGTTTTTCTGCTCATCGCTTAAGTTGGAAAACAAATGCTCATGTTCTTTTTTCAAGCTTCTCTATCATATCTCAACTCATCTTGATAAGTTTATTATCCCCATCATGAAAACAAAACCTCTGGAAAAGGTAGTTGAGGATATAATCTCTTAGACTCTTCCATTATGCCGTAAGACTTTTTCAATCTCATTACGAGCATGTTCTTTAGTTGCTCATCACTTAGTTGGAGATCTGCAATTGTGATCTTCACGTAATTAGGCAAATAAGATTATATGGGAATCAACAATCATAGTTCATATGAAAGTATTGGAAGGCTGATATTATTTGTACCATGTATTGTAGAGAAGACACCGTCGTCTTGATAAAATATCTTCTGCTAGTATACGCCATGTCATATTCAAATACATATTCTGGTCTGGAAAGACTGTTGACATTAATAAAATACAAAAAAAAATTTTCTTAGATAATGGCCTGAACCCTAAAAGGAAACTTCGAGCAGACCATCAATGTATTCTTTGTCATCATCAAGTAAACCCCTTGCATTAGCATGCATCTTTGAATGTAGGAAAAAAGTATGTCGGACAGTCCTTATATCTTCAAAAGATGTAGGACTTTGACCTTAGTCAGAAGAATCCTTAGATAATACATTTCTCCACTACCAGGGGTGCATAGAAAACTCTACCAATGGAGAATCACGCTTTCTTGACAACCACTTTTTTATCTGTTTCCAAACGAATTTTGTTGGAAATTCTGAATATGATAAGTGTCTTGCCTCCTCATATTCTCTATTGGCTTCCTCCATGCTAAGAACATAGTTCTATCAATTCCAGGCCATTAATGATTGTTTCAATTGGATCATCATCTTGAAATATGATGCACTGTTCATTAGGAAGATGAAAACTCATCTTTCCACGATGGTTCTCTATAATGAATATCGAAAGAGAAAATTCCTCCACACAGCTTCACATGGAGAGATATACCTACAATCATAATACATTTTTATTCATCGATCTCTCTCTCTTGGTCATTCTGTGTAGAATTTTTGTAGAAGGCAACAGTGACTCGATCATGGCCTTTGTTGATGTATTTGAACAAATATTTTATCGATCTTGATTGATTGCACCACTCCACATTTATGTGAGCTTGATACTTCATGAGAAGTCTAGGGTTATATTGTACAACAAATCTATTGTCCAATAAAACCCATTCCTTTCAACAGTTTTGCCATCATCTCTTCTTCTATAAAGAGGGTATCCTTCTTCATCAATTCTTGTTCTATCATTATATTTTTGGGAAAAAATTTTGGAGCACTTCCCATCTCTCATACATGGAGATTTTTGAATGCATGTCCACATGGTCCATGAATCATGAATGTCTTAACAGCTTCATACAAATTGGCGATTCTTGCTTATCAGGAACTTCTGCACAAATGATCATATCAATATCTATAGCAGTTGGATATTTTATATCCAGCATGCAAAAATACCAAAATATGAGCATGTGGAAGGCCTCTCTTCTGGAATTCAATTGTGTAGACAACTGCATAAGGTAAACATTTGCTTGTTAAAGCTACTGGATTATTGAAACTGGTTCTTATATTTTGTAAATGAATTAAACTCATAACTTGCCACACGTACCTGCTTTAACTTTCCCAAAAATATGTTTTCCTTCAAATCTTTGATGAGTTGTTCACATTTGATCTTGAAGCATCTACATAGAAGGTCTGGCCTATCTTCTGCTCTGACATGATATTTTTTCACAACCTTTCTATTTCTGGCCACTTTGGATTGCACGTGAAAGTAATAAATAGATCAGGATATCCAGCCCATTTGCAAATGCTCATAGCATCTTTGATAATCTGAATCATATATCTTGCACCACCAGTGAATGAGGAAGGTAACACCACACGTCTTCCTTTTGAAGAAGGATCTGTCTCACCTCTCAAAATTGCTTCAGTGAGGCCCTTGTACATTCAGCTCGCAGTTATTTTGATGATAACGAAACATAGGACAACCTTTCAGACTCATCATTGTATAACACTGACTAAGAACTGTTGAAATAACTTTCGGGCCACTAATATAGTGTTTGCCTCACAAATCCTATCTTGAATCCTAAAAGAAAAGAACTCTCTCATGCTTAATTTAGTTCGTTTTCTGTTATTCCATGTATCTGCATGTCGAATATCAACTCTATAACCATCTTCTGCATAAGGAAACAATAGAGGATATTGCATTGCAAGATAAGCTGGGTGCAATTCTGTGATACACTTTAAAGCACCATCTGGTTTTCTACTATCACATCTCTATCCCCCTCTGATTGTCCAATATCTCCAACAATAGTGCTGCTACTTCAGAAGCAGTAGTAGTAAATTGTAATTCCTTCCATCAGTTGCTCTTCTGCCAATCACCTAATTTTTATGTTTTGTGCTTCAAAAGAACAAAATCTATCTCTAGCTATCCTGAATGTTTTTGCTAAAGGATTGTAAAGATGAACATTTCTTTAAGTTTTGAACAATACTTGCATCTAATGATTGAGAGTGCTCCCTTGCACTACAAAACAAAAAAACCATGAGCGAGTCAAAAACTATTTTACTTACATGGTGTGTTGTAGGACTGTACCATAGAGCTCTTAAATACACACCTGAATGACTGCATTCTATTTTCACTTCGTTCTTCGTATCATATATATAAAGCTGTGCAAATTTTGGCCTTGTACCAGGATTTGGAGTAGACTTCCAATCCTATGTAAATTCTGACCATGCAATCTGAATACATATGGTCCTGTGCCATGATTTATAGAAGTGTCAATCTTGCCTCCCATTGAAGTGAAAGAGAACATCATGTTGTACGCTCGAATGTTTTCTAAAAAACTCTTACTCCTTGGATCATTGCCATGGATAGATTCTTTAAAACAGGTGGCGGTTGTTGCAACATAGGCAATTTCATTTTCCTTGCATACAACACAATGAATTTTTGGATGAACAGATTTATTTCTTTTTCAGCCTCTCTTCATACCACATTAATCCACCACAATACATGCACGCATAGGTCGGATCTCCATGTCCCAATAAATATTTGATCTGAAATATTAAGCTCACCACTAACTTCTCCTCCTGAAATATTGAAGTACCAAAAATAAAATTCACAACCATAAATCTAAAACTTATCATGAAGCAACTATTATACAACATACCAAATGTATGTAGATCAGCTTCTTCCGTCAAGTTAAGATCACTCCCTCTGATAGGTGTATTGTTCTCATCAATCTCAAAATATTAGTGAACATGTCATCATTACGTGCAAGAGATTGTAAGACGCCTGACTATGATATAACATACTTTCCATGATTTATTCTAGAACAACCTCCAACTGATATGTTGTGCTCAATTGTAGTGGATGAACTTATTTTGATCATTCTCGACAATGATGTTTGACCTTCATCCTCAAGCATATAATGTTTGGTTGTCTACATTGTTCACTTGTGACTGAATGATCATGTGTAATGTCACTTAAAGCGTCCTCATAAGATCTTTCCATATTTAGAGTGTACTGGCCAGTACAATTGAGCTCTGTATTGGGCGTTTTAAATACAGATGGATGAACTGATGTCATCTTGTGTATTAGAGGGAATTTGATTTTCCTCATTTTTGAAACATCATTCGAGCTTAAATCAAATCAGATAACGTATAACTTTAATTTAATAATTCTAAGTTTTGAATTAGCTCCAGTATTTGAAGACATTACCTTTATATGGGTCGTTATTTGATTTCCTTTACCCAGTTAATAGATCTTCTCCTCAATCTTGCATTTTTTGCATTAGTATGTTCATTTGTCACTTCATCATCAACAACTTGGAGGTTTACATCATATCCTTCAATATGTACAATATGTTTGACAATGTCTAATACAACTGAATAAAAAGTTTACAAAAAATAAATAAAAATAACCACAAATTAAAAATAAAGGCAAAAAAATTATAGTACAAAAGAAAAAATTAGGACGAAGCAAACAATAGTAACACATGATATATGACATTTTAAACAACAACGAATAAAGAAACATGACAAAAAAAACACACTCCAAATTAGAAACAAAGAGGAAACAAAAAATTAATGGACAATTCAACTAACAATGTACACCACACAAACTCAATGCTAAAGATAGAGAGAATGCTAGTGAATACCATCAAGAACAAAGCTATCGTCGAATGTAACTTTGACAAAAATTGTGACACTAATATTTTAATAGGTACGTCTACGAATGTTTGACTCACGAATTTCATTTTTCTCTAATTTCTGGAAATCTATACTCCAAAAGAACATGAAAAAAATGTTGTTCACTAAAATAGTTAGTTAATGAGATTATTGTAAGAGAAATTAGATTATCTATTCTATCATGATTTGATTATCTCCAAAATTGAGAAAATATATATGATCTACTATTATAATATATGATGCATTCGACAACCACACCTAACCTATAGAACATCCAAACATTAAAAAGGCCAATGGTATAACTATTTTGCAATCCATTTCCTCATTTCCTCTACTATTATTTTTGGGAAAATTATATATAATTTACATATTTACATATTATAATTTTTTATTATATAATCAATTAATAGATATATTACATATTTGGCCACCACCAGTTAATTTGTTGACAAAAAACATTAAGACAACACTATAATTTCCATGTCCCCTTCAAAGTTTCTCAAATACTCTCATATTGTTGTACTGAAAATGAAAATACTTTATATAAGGATGAGATTCAGCTGTCACCGATGGTATGTATTTCACCTCTGATACATCAGTTTCTTTAATCTTCGACCTAATCACCTTAATACCTAAATATAGCTTTTTCTTTCCGTCTCTAGCACATATTGTGATGACACTACTTCAGAGTGGTATACTCATATATACAAATTTTTCTTACAACTTTCTCCATCCCAACCACTAAACATGTACATGCCACCAACCAACTTGGACGAATGATTGGATAATATCTTTGTCCATTATGATCATGTACAGCAATGATGATTCTTTTTGTCTTTGAACTTCTGGCGCTCATTGCACTTAACATCTTCTTTATCTTCCTTATTTTTGATCTTGTCACAATAAGTCCATCATGCAATCTTGTATATCGCATCGCAAGGATTTTTCGTTTGAAAAGAGTTGTAGTTTTATAATCCTCTTTTTGTCCTCCACCGTATCATCCATGATAGCATGTTGGTCCATTTCTATCAAGTTAAATAACTTCTAATCAGTTTTACTTAAAAATAAGAGCATAATAAATAAATACCTCATTTTTATATTTGTCTACCAAAGTAGTCAAAGAAATCAAAGCATATGAAATTGAAGGAAATATATTATTACATAAGAAAATGACATAAATGAAATTCATTATGTAATGTAATATTTGTAAAAAATATTAGAAAGTTGTACTTTTCCTATTACATATTTTCCACCTAGGTGACACCTAGATCTGTGCCTTGACAATAATGATTGATGCAAAGATTTGAGTGTGCCTTCCCTTGCAGTCCAAAGAATTAAAAAGGTATTCAGCTTTAAGAGGCAGCTGGTCCGCTAAGGCCTGGCTGAGTCTTCGTTGCTGATTATAAAAATCTAATTGATAAAGTTAATGCCAAGTTAGGGAGTTGGAAATCTAGCTATTTCTCAAGCAAGTAGAATCACCTTGATTAATTCTGTTATCTTTCTATTCCTATTTACCTGGCGGCAGCTACTTCCCTTCCGAAGTCTGTGATTTCTTATTTGAAATGACTGTGGCAGTGTTCTTTGGAATGGACCAGATGGCAATCGGCGTCGGCATGGGTGGTATGGAATTCTATGCAACGTCTTAAAGCTGAAGGTGACCTTGGCAAGGGAAATCTTCACCAAATCCAACTGCCCCTGGTTGTTAAAAGCTGTGGAACATTCGTCATGCGAATCCCTCTGTTAAATGCTAGCTATTTTTCCTCATATTCCCTCTACTTGGTTTTCAGATGTTTATTGATCTAAATGTCAAAACATGACATTAAAAAAGTGGCAACCAACATTTTTTGGTTTTTGAGATTTTTTGGGGTGATCTGACATCTACATTGTTGGCACCCAAGGATGAAATCTAAGCATTAAGAGTCTGGGTTTATCAGTCCCAAGAAAGTTACTACGCAATGACATTGTCCAGTTGGCCGAAAAGGAATTTGCTTAGCTTCAATTCTAATACATGCCAGTAGCTTTCCAATTCGTGGACACCAGATTCACAGAAATTTGATTAAATTTCTACATAACATAAGATATGGACTGTTTATGGGTTGAATAGGTTTGAAACACATAATCTTAGTGTTCAAATAGGTCTAGGTTCACTTTGACAGCCCTATTGGCAATAATGACTGGTGGAATGATCTTCCATGCTGGCAGAAGACGTAACAATAAACAGTGAGAGTTGTCCTCATTTTCAGATCACTAAACCAAGGTTCATGAATGCATCTTATAACATGGTGAAAAGCTCATATCCTATACAATGAAGTTGGTTTGAAATAATCCACCAAGACAGCTTACATGTGGTTTTTTTTTCTGTCATAGAGACTTTCAAATCTACTTTAATAGGGATACACTAATGAAGTTAGGTTGGAGGTTTCAGCCTTATTAAAATTATCTTTCAGAACTCAAAAACAGAGAAAGAAAGATACATGATTGTCATTAAAAGCTTCCAAAGTTTCTAAACTCATCCCCCTAGAATTCAGTTTTTCTGGGTTGCCTGTGGTTAGGTTATAATTACTTTTATACTGAGTTTCCTAAACAATTATCTGGCACAGAGTAAGGCAGGGATATGTGCCCTCCATCTTTTGTAAACACTTTCATATAGACAGCCTTACATGTCTGTTTTTCTTCTGTCATAGAGACTTTCAAATCTACTTTTAATAAGGATACACTAATGAAGTTAGGTTGGAGGTTTCAGCCTTATTAAAATTATCTTTCGAACTCAAAAACAGAAAAAGAAAGATACATTATTGTCATTAAAAGCTTCCAAAGTTTTCTAAACTCATCCCCTAAATCAGTTTTTCTGGGTTGTCTGTGGTTAGATTATAATTACTTTTATACTGAGTTTCCTAAACAATTATATGGCACAGAGTAAGGCAGGGATATGTCCCCTCCATCTTTTGTAAACACTTTCATTTAGACAGCCTTACATGTCTGTTTTTTTTTCTGCCATAGAGACTTTCAAATCTACTTTTAATAAGGATACACTAATGAAGTTAGTGTGGAGGTTTCAGCCTTATTAAAATTATCTTCAGAACTCAAAAACAGAAAAAGAAAAATACATAGATTGTCATTAAAAGCTTCCAAAGTTTTCTAAACTCATCCCCCTAGAATTCAGTTTTTTGGGTTGTGCCTGTGGTTAGATTATATTACTTTTATACTGAGTTTCCTAAACAATTATCTGGCACAGAGTAAGGCAGGGATATGTCCCCTCCATCTTTTGTAAACACTTTCATAGAGACAGCCTTACATGTCTATTTTTTTTTTTTCTGTCATAGAGACTTTCAAATCTACTTTTATAAGGATACACTAATGAAGTTAGGTTTTAGGTTTCAGCCTTATTAAAATTATCTTTCAGAACTCAAAAATAGAAAAAGAAAGATACATAGATGTTCATTAAAAGCTTCCAAAGTTTTCTAAACTCATCCCCCTAGAATTCAGTTTTCTGGGTTGCCTGTGGTTAGATTATAATTACTTTTATACTGAGTTTCCTAAACAATTATCTGGCACAGAGCAAGGCAGGGGATATGTCCCCTCCATCTTTGTAAACACTTTCATATATCAATAAATAAATTCTATGCTTAAAAAAATAAGGATGCAGCTCAGTGGCTTGGATTGAGGCTGGGACAAACCAAGTCTAGCCTAGATCAATAGAAAGTACCAACATGGGTTGCTTCTGCCAAGCATCTACAATTTCTCAATCACATTTAATTTTATCAACTGTTCCCAAGCTGTGGGGGATTGCCTCCTGTCATGATCCAGAGGTTGCCAGTTAACTTGTATGTTAAATGAAATAGGAAGCAACTTATGGAAGTGATGTAAGCAACTTGTATGTTAAAAGAAATAGGAAGCTTCTACAATTTATGCAGTGTAGTGTGATAGATATGTTTTAGGCGGGAAAACTCAGCTTAAGAATTAAGAATTTCCCCATATAGAGTTACTCATGTTTCAAACATTATTGTGCCACGAACACAAATAGATCTAATATAGGGAGGAAGTACGCATGTAAAGTGCAAACACTCTCTGGCTCTGCCTTTTATGCTCAGAACTGCTTATGATATCCAAAAAAAACCAAAACTTGAAACCAAAAATAGAATTATAGTGGGGCAAGTAAAATGGGTTCCCCAAAGCCCCTCTAAGACAACATGCTAATACACTATAAGGCTTTTACATGCCTGAAAAAAATAAACTTAATTGTGAAAGACAGATATATATCAAGCAAAATTTCACACACCCTCAAAAGATCTATATCTTCTATAAGTACAAAGACAATCATACACACCCTCAAAAACAGAAAAAGAAAGATACATTAAAACCATCAGGTGGATTTAGAATATAAATCTCCATCCTTTTAATAACGATGCACTAATGAATTTTGGTCGGTGGTTTCATCCTTATTAAAAAAAATTTCAGAACTCAAAAAAATAGGAAAAGAAAGATGCATAGATTGCCATTAAAAGCTTCCAATGGTATATATGATCAAATTGTTGGAATTCAGTTTTTTGATGGAAAAGATTTAAAGGGGCCCTTACTATGTGGATGCTTACTACTGCTATCTTTTATTTTCTTACATAACACATGTAAGTTATGTTGTTTCATGTTCTAATTTTCAGTATGCCTCATCTCTCTATGATATGTAAAAGAGTTAGACAAATGTGAATTAGTGACAAATTTGAAACTATATAATAGACTGCTATAAACTATTAAGCTATAATCTTTTGGATATATATTGAAAACTCATGACATAAAAAAACAAATGGGCAGAACATCTATACTATGTTAATCCTTACAACAGTGCTATGTTTTGTTTCCTATCAAGCAAAATTCACACACCCTCAAAAGATCTATATCTTCTATAAGTACAAAGATAATCATACACGCCCTCAAAAATAGAAGAAGAAAGATACATTAATTAAAACAATCAGGTGGATTTAAAATATAAATCTCCATCCTTTTAATAAGGACGCACTAATGAAGTTAGGTTGGCGGTTTCAGCCTTATTAAAATATTTTTCAGAACTCTAAAAACAGGAAAATAAAGATACATAGATTGCCATTAAAAGCTTCCAATGGAATATATGATCAGATTCTTAGATTTCAGTTTTTTGATGCAGAAGGTTTAAAGGGGCCCTTACTATGAATGTGGATGCTTACTACTGCTATGTTTTATTTTCTTACATAACACCTATAAGTTATGCTGTCACTGCAGGTAATTGAAGTATGCCTCATCTCTCTATGACATATAAAAGAGATAGACAAAAGTTTAATTAGTGACAAATTTGAAACTATATAATAGACTGCTATAAAACTGTTAAGCTATAATCTTTTCGATAATATATTGGAAACTCATGACATTAAAAATCAAATGGGCAGAACATCTATACTATGTTAATCCTTACAACAGTGCTATGTTCTTAAACAACTATAATCCTTCCTAAATAGCAAAAAACTGAACAGCTATAATCCTTCCAACAGGATATGAAGATACATAGATAGCCATTAAAAGCTTCAAAAATTTCTAAAGTCATGCAAGCAGAATTTTATAATCCTGACAGCAGTGACATTTTCATATGAACATAAACACAAAAATTAGTTGCAACAAAGATCTATATGAAGGAAAATTTAGGAAAAAATAAGCTCAGTTGCTCATGCACTATAAGACCACATTCCTGAAAGAAAAAAAAAGCATCAACTGGGAAACAGGAACCTACTCACAGTAACGCGTTCCGCTTACAGAATGCTGACTCGATAATGGAATAGAACTGTATGAGCTCCAGAGCACCTGCCTGGAAGAAAGATAATAGATCGATTTGAGAAAGACAGAAAAACATGAAGCAAAATTTAGGAATAAATAAGCTTAGTTGTTCATACACTATAAGACCACATTCCTGATAGAAAAAAAAAGCTTAAACTGGGAAACAGGAAGCTACTCACAATAATGTGAAAGATACATATTAAAAGTATTGTTCAGAACTCAAAAACAGGATGTGAAAGATACATAGATATCCTTTGACACACATTGCACATTTGAAGTGTCCTGATGAGCAAATTCACTATTGGGCTGACCCCAATTTCAACCAAGTAGAATCTAACCCCTGTCCTGGAGTATAATGTTTTTTGCCAATTTATGTTGGACCAGTCTTTCTGAATTCATGCCTATTGTGGATTTCTAGCTTATTTAGAACAAAAATGGTATAGATTTATGGTGATACATAAAATGATGGTGTTGTTTAAAGTTCTAAATAGTCGACCGGAGATTAAGATTTTTATTAAGATGTTGGTGCCTTCTGAATTCATGTTTTAATTAGTTTATTAAGATGTTGGTGCCTTCTGCATTCCCATTATTAAGTTTTTTAGCTGGATGGCCAATTACCTTTGCACGGTTTCAAAGCTCAAGGTTTATGTTCTTGGGCTATGCAACCCCTTGTTTGCCATTGTTCATATGATAGAACTTAGGTCAGTCTGCACATGAGGGTCTATTAAAATGCTCCTACTTGCACATCAGGAGGTGTTACAGAAAAAAAAAAAAGATGGTTAAATGATTAAAATATGTTCATACAATGTATACATTTCTTCATATTTAAATGGTTAAATGGTCTGCTCTCTTTCACAGGACAGAGCAATTAACTAGAAACATAATTATTTATTTCCTGTAGATAGGGCAATGCTCATCAAGTAAGAATAAGACAATATATGAACACTTGTCAAATCCCTAAGAACACCATTAATAATTTGCTCAGAATGCAGAGAAAATTATAGGGGGGCAAGTAAAATGGGGTCCCCAAAGCCCCTCTAGTGGCATGACAGAAATTGTAAAAGCCTAAGCTTTCAGGCGGACTTGGCTTCAGAAATCTCCATCCTTTTAATAAGGATACACTAATGAAGTTAAATTGGAGGTTTCAACCTTATTAAAATTATCTTTCAGAACTCAAAAACAGAAAAAGAAAGATGCATAGATTGTCATTAAAAGCTTCCAAAATTTTCTAAACTCATCCCCCTAGAATTCATTTTTTTGGGTTGCCTATGGTTAGATTATAATTACTTTTATACTGAGTTTCCTAAACAATTATCTGGCACAGATTAAGGCAGGGATATGTCCCCTCCATCTTTTGTAAACACTTTCATATATCATAAATAAATTCTATGCTTAAAAAATAACGATGCAGCTCAGTGGCTTGGATGAGGCTGAGGGCAAACCAAAGTCTAGCCTAGATCGATAGAAGTACCAACATGGTTTGCTTCCGCAATCATCTACAATTTCTCAATCACATTTAATTTTATCAACTTGTTCCCAAGCTGTGGGGGATTGCCTCCTGTTATGATCCAGAGGTTGCCAGTTAACTTGTATGTTAAAAGATATATATAGGAAGCAACTTATGGAAGTGATGTAAGCAACTTGTATGTTAAAAGAAATAGGAAGCTTCTACAATTTATGCAGTGTACTGTGATAGATATGTTTTAGGCGGGAAAACTCAGCTTAAGAATTAAGAATTTCCCCTTACAGAGTTACTCATGTTTCAAACATTATATGTGCCACGAACACAAAATAGATCTAATATAGGGAGGAAATATGCATGTAAAGTGCAAACACTCTCTGGCTCTGCCTTTTATGCTCAGAACTGCTTATGATATAAAAAAAAAAACCAAAACATGAAACCAAAAACTAAAGCTCCAATCTTCAGATTAATGAACTAAAGTTGAAAATCACTCATTCAATAACCTTAAAAAGCTCACACATCTTAGAGAAAGAGAGACCAAGTTAAAAAAAATAAAAATGCAAGAGACATAGTGTATCTAGATCTTCTCACCCTAAAAATAGAATAGATATTGTTAGTATCATATTGGAACCTCTACAGGATCCAATGTAAATCTAACTGGCCTAGTTAAGTTCTGACAGGAAGTCTCTTGTACTTTTGCATATTGTTGTTTCAGTTTAACAGATTAACTAATCCTAATGTGGAATCAATTACTATATGAAAAGTGAAAGGAGGCATTATTGCAGTCTTGGGGATCATTACATAATAAGTTTACAGATGATAGCTGGGTCAGGAATGGGTCTGCATGCTCTTGGGGATCATTACCTTTCGCAGATAGTTTGATTACATAATAAGTTGATTTCTAATCAAAAGCTGCAAATCAGAGTCTTTTCAAAATGCCAGAAAAATGGATGAGTTACGTCAGATATAGATTTAGTGGTCTTAAACATTAAACAACGGTGCTATGATAATTGATTAAAATCATAGATCTATTCTATAATGCTTCAGACATATGATGTTTCTTTATTCTACTATTCTACAATGCATATAGTGGCTTGGCAGATATTGTACAATTCTACAATTCTAAAGAATAAATCAAAATCTGAACAGAGTACTCACTAAATGAACTTTCAAATCGACTTCTCTATAATGCCTCCAAAGATCTGAACAGAGTACTCTAAGAACTGAAAAAAATTAAAATCCAAAAGTTCAATCAGCTAACTTTTTATATAACATCTTGGCGTAGAAAATTTTTGCATAAGAAGGGAGATAGAGTAAAGGTTTGCAATGGACATAGTTGTTCATCTGAATCTTGAATGTGGATGCTTGCTACTGCTATCTTTTATTTTCTTGCATGACACCTATAAGTTCTGCTGTCTAATGCATGTCAGGTTTTAAAACAAAAATTATTTTAAAACCGAAACATCTAATCAAATGAAACTGTTACGCATAAATATAAATGCCCCCTTATTGCCATTCTTGAATAGTCACAAAAGTAATGCCTTCTCATGTTCTCACCTTCCCGCAGTGGGTAAAAAAAACAGAGTTTGAAGAATTGAAATGAGTGATAGACATACTGAGCTATATTGCAAAATCATCATTACCATTTAAATTTTTAATAAGCTCTGTGCATCCTATGGCACTCTTGTCCATTAGTAAAAACTAAAATGGATAAGATCTTTGGATCCATATTCAAACAGAATAGTTGTATAAGAGAAGAGTTCTTCTACTATCAGTAGGTGTTTTTTTACTGTAATGGAAATTTTCTATACTTTTGTGCATTTTTCTGCTTAACCTTATGTTCATATATTTGGTATCTATCAATGAATGGAATTTTGTGCATTTTTCTGCTTAACCTTATGTATAAGAGAGAAGTTCTTCTACTGTCAGTAGGTGATTTTTTGGCTGTAATGGAAAATTTCTATACTTTTGTGCATTTTTCTGCTTAACCTTATGTTTATATATTTGGTATCTATCAATGAATGGTATTTTGTGCATTTTTCTGCTTAACCTTATGTTCTAGAACCCACTAACTTTCTTTTACTTTCATTACTTTCATTAATCATAGTTCTAATACATCATGCATTGCCCTTTACTAATTAATTAGTAATTTGCTAAGAATGCAGACAGAATTATAGTGAGGCAAGTAAAATGGGTTCCCCAAAGCCCCTCTGAGACAACATGCTAATACACTATAAGGCTTTACATGCCTGAAAAAGAAATAAACTTAATTGTGAAAGACAAGTATATATCAAGCAAAATTTCACACACCCTCAAAAGATCTATATCTTCTATAAGTACAAAGATAATCATACACACCCTCAAAAACAGAAAAAGAAAGATACATTAAAACCATCAGGTGGATTTAGAATATAAATCTTCATCCTTTTAATAAGGATGCACTAATGAATTTTGGTTGGTGGTTTCATCCTTATTAAAAAAAAATTCAGAACTCAAAAAAACAGGAAAAGAAAGATGCGTAGATTGCCATTAAAAGCTTCCAATGGTATATATGATCAGATTGTTGGAATTCAGTTTTTTGATGGAAAAGATTTAAGGGGCCCTTACTATGAATGTGGATGCTTACTACTGCTATCTTTTATTTTCTTACATAACACATATAAGTTATGTGTTTCATGTTCTAATTTTCAGTATGCCTCATCTCTCTATGATATGTAAAAGAGTTAGACAAAAGTGAAATTCGTGACAAATTTGAAACTATATAATAGACTGCTATAAAACTGTTAAGCTATAATCTTTTGGATAATATATTGAAAACTCATGACATAAAAAAAACAATGGGCAGAACATCTATACTATGTTAATCCTTACACAGTGCTATGTTTTGTTTCTTATCAAGCAAAAATTCACACACCCTCAAAAGATCTATATCTTCTATAAGTACAAAGATAATCATACACACCCTCAAAAATAGAAGAAGAAAGATACATTAATTAAAACAATCAGGTGGATTTAGAATATAAATCTCCATCCTTTTAATAAGGACGCACTAATGAAGTTAGGTTGGCGGTTTCAGCCTTATTAAAAATATTTTTCAGAACTCTAAAAACAGGAAAAGAAAGATACATAGATTGCCATTAAAAGCTTCCAATGGTATATATGATCAGATTCTTGGATTTCAGTTTTTTGATGGGGAAGGTTTAAAGGGGCCCTTACTATGAATGTGGATGCTTACTACTGCTATGTTTTATTTTCTTACATAACACCTATAAGTTATGCTGTCACTGCAGGTAATTGAAGTATGCCTCATCTCTCTATGACATATCAAAGAGATAGACAAAAGTTTAATTAGTGACAAATTTGAAACTATATATAGACTGCTATAAAACTATTAAGCTATAATCTTTTCGATAATATATTGGAAACTCATGACATAAAAAATCAAATGGGCAGAATATCTATACTATGTTAATCCTTACAACAGTGCTATGTTCTTAAACAGCTATAATCCTTCCTAAACAGCAAAAAACTGAACAGCTATAATCCTTCCAACAGGATGTGAAAGATACATAGATAGCCATTAAAAGCTTCAAAAATTTCTAAACTCATGCAAGCATAATTTTATAATCCTGATAGCAATGATATTTTCATATGAACATAAACACAAAAATTAGTTGCACCAAAGATCTATATGAAGCAAAATTTAGGAAAAAATAAGCTCAGTTGCTCATGCACTATAACACCACATTCCTGAAAGAAAAAAAATGCATCAACTGGAAACAGGAACCTACTCCCAGTAATGCGTTCCGCTTACAGAATGCTGACTCGATAATTAATAGAATAGAACTGTATGAGCTCCAGAGCACCTGCCTTGAAGAAAGATAATAGATCGATTTGAGAAAGACAGAAAAACATGAAGCAAAATTTAGGAAAAAATAAGCTTAGTTGTTCATACACTATAAGACCACATTCCTGATAGAAAAAAAAAATGCTTAAATTGGGAAACATGAAGCTACTCACAGTAATGTGAAAGATACATATTAAAGTATTGTTCAGAACTCAAAAATAGGATGTGAAAGATACATAGATATCCTTTGACACACATTGCACATTTGAAATGTCCTGATGAGCAAATTCACAATTGGGCTGACCCCAATTTCAACCAAGTAGAATCTAACCCCTGGAGTATAATGTTTTCTGCCAATTTATGTTGGATCAGTCATTCCGAATTCATGCCTATTGTGGATTTCTAGCTTATTTAGAACAAAAATGGTATAGATTTATGGTGATACATAAAATGATGGTGTTGTTTAAAAGTTCTAAATAGTCGACCTGGGGATTAAGATTTTTATTAAGATGTTGGTGCCTTCTGAATTCATGTTTTAATTAGTTTATTAAGATGTTGGTGACTTCTGCATTCCCATTATTAAGTTTTTTAGCTGGATGGCCAATTACCTTTGCACGGTTTCAAAGCTCAAGGTTTATGTTCTTGGGCTATGCAACCCCTTGTTTGCCATTGTTCATATGATAGAACTTAGGTCAGTCTACACATGAGGGGTCTATTAAAATGCTCTTACTTGCACATCAGGAGGTGTTACAGAAAAAAAAAAGATGGTAAATGATTAAAATATGTTCATACAATGTATACATTTCTTCATATTTAAATGGTTAAATGGACTGCTCCCTTTCACAGGATAGAGCCAATTAACTGGAAACATAATTACTTTTATACTGAGTTTCCTAAACAATTATCTGGCACTGAGTAAGGCAGGGATATGTCCCCTCCATCTTTGTAAACACTTTCATATATCAATAAAATAAATTCTATGCTTAAAAAATAACGATGCAGCTCAGTGGCTTGGATGAGGCTAAGGGCAAACCAAGGTCTAGCCTAGATCAATAGAAGTACCAACATGGTTTGCTTCTGCAATCATCTACAATTTCTCAATCACATTTAATTTTATCAACTTGTTCCCAAGCTGTGGGGGATTGCCTCCTGTTATGATCCAGAGGTTGCCAGTTAACTTGTATGTTAAAAGATATAGGAAGCAACTTATGGAAGTGATGTAAGCAACTTAAGTTAATAAAAAATAGAACTTAAGTTAATAAAAAATGATGGTTAATAAAGGTATTATTAGTTCATGGAACTTAAGTTAATAAAAAATTAGAGTGAATACAAAATTTAAAGAAAAAGGGAAAGATAGCACCGTAGCTACATTGCGACAGTGCTACATGAGGAAATGATTAAACAATTGTTATGAACAAAATAGAGTTGCAAACTGTGCTTAAGACTGTGCTTAAAACTATCTAAAATTATGGCATTAATAGTTGCAAACTGTGCTTAAAACTCATGAATTTAGTATGAACAAAATAAAAAATCAGGATATCTAATTGTTTTGGCATGTTAGGTACTAAAACTCCCGTGGAAATTTAGAAAAGGGGAAATCAGGGAGAAGGCGAAGGCTAGAAAGGGTAAAGGGGAAAATCTGGGTAAAAACGGGGGAATGAATGTTCATACCTTCTTTTGTTGGGACGGTGAAGGATGCGACGGGGGTCAGAGGCTGGAGTAGGGGTGCCGGTCCTTCAGACGGCTATAAGGATGCGACGACGGCTAGAAAGGGGAAAAATCTGGCAGATGGGGTGCCAGGCCTGCCAGGAGCCGGAGTAGGCGCCGGGCGGTGCTGGCCTTCAGACGCTCGAGCATGGAGGAGGTGAAGCAGATCTGCACGATCTGCCAACTGGTGACGACGCGCTTCCACCGGGGTTGTGAGGGCGAGGGAAAGGGAGAGGCTGCGCGGGAGAGGGGGAGGGCTAAGCAGTGGACGATGGAAACAGGGATTGGGGCACAGCATCTTCAACCTGAAACGACGCTGCTTTGGTGCAGACATGGGGAGGCGAAGGATCGCCGGCGGTTCAGGTCTTCTCTCCGGGAACTAAAACGGCAACATATGGAGGACAGATAGAGAGAGAGAAAGGGGAGGAAGGCCGCGTGTTTCTGGGTTAGAGACAGATAGAGAGAGATAAAAGATGTGGAGTCCCGAACGGATGCCACATGTTCTGGGTTCAGTTTAGGCGGGAAACATGGATCTTCTGTTTTAGTATTATAGTATAGATAGATAGATTGGTGAGTCGTAATCCTACTGCTGACTCATCTAGTAAAGACTTTGGAGGTCTATGCCGATTTAGATACCCGGAAAAATTTCAACATCACCTCTTATTATTTGTTTTTTGCGGCAAGGAGTTTTTTAAAAGGCAGCAACTAATTAAGTGAGCCTTTAGACCCATCACTTTTTAGGTTAGCATCCCCCCCTTCCCCCTCTTTCTCTTTTCAAATGGCACTGTAGACCTTAGACTTAATAATGGGTTGTCCACTCTTTCATATATATAAACCGTTGACACATATCTTAAGTTTTACATCAAAGATTCAAAAACCAAAATTGTGTTGAAAACCACACACATGATGCTGTGCCCAGTCACGAAAGATGACAACTTGAATCCATCATCAGTTCAGTTCCAAAAGGGTTCAGGATGCCTCCGTTTGCAGGTGGATGGATGTGGTGCAGATCCATAAAAGGAGTGGTAAACAATTGAAATGGAGATGGCAAGTGCAGGTAACCAGACGAGCCAGACAAAGTGCTTTTCCAAAAGAGAAATACTTATTGCACTTTACATTGTACTTTAAGTACAATGTGACTAGGTAACAAGCTCATGTGGCATCCAATAATTGGATTGTCATTTTATCACTCCTCATGTGAGAAGTGCCACATAAGCTATTGTCTAGTCACATTGCACTGAAGTGCAATGTGCAAGTGCAATAAACCTTTCTCTTTTCAAAAAGCTCGAACAGTAAATATGCCGACAGCATCGGGAGCAAACCCAAGAGAGACGGGAAGAGAAATATTTTATTGCAAGATTTCTTCTTCACATAAATTGATTGAAAAGTATTGTATTAGTTGAAAATTATTAATTCACATCTTCCTTTCCTAAAAATCTAGTGAGTCGCCTGTCACTTGTCACCTTACTGATATGATAGATCATCATCTCCAAAGTTCTCACTTCTTTTTTTTTTATATAGAGAAATACTAACGGCAGGAAACTTCAATAGGAACTAAAAATATAAGAGAAAGAACATAATGCACTTCTGTATTGCACTTTAAGCGCAATATAATTAGATAATAGTTTATGTGGCATCCACAATTAGGTTGTCACTTATCAGTCCTCATATGAGGAGTGCCACATAGATTATTATCTAGTCATATTGCACTTAAAGTGTAATACAAAAGTACACTAAATCTTTCTCAAATATTTAATACTCTTATATTATTTTTTATGACTGATAAGTTAAAAGATAGTAAATAATCAACTAAGAGGAATAAATAGTTGGGAAAATATTTGTGTCAATAATTTTAGTGCTGACATAATTATTAGTAGACATGATAATGGACCAAATTTGGGCCTGGGTTTAAACAAATTCGAGTCCGACTCGATCTCTAAATGACCGACCTTGCTCGACCCGAGTGGTGGGGGGGGGGGGGGGGAATCCAATTTTTAAGACCCAGGCCCATGCCAACCTTATTTACATTTTTAGGGAATTCTTGTTGCTCACATTAGACTAATTTAGACAAACACATTCCTAATTGTTACAAACTTAAAATAAACATTAAGTCATCATAATTTCACAACACAATTCTCATCCAGAATTTGACATACTAGTTGTTAAAATCTAAAGTCCAAAGTGATAAAAATATATATAACTAGAATCACAACAAGCAACCTCTATATTCTAATACCACTAGAAAATCGGGCAGGGTCGAGTAAAATATGAAATCGGCCCAAATTTATCCGACATCAGACCTGGCTAAGCTCAAATTTAAAAATAGTTAAAAAAATATATAACCCAAGCCGTATTAGATCGGCGAGGTCACTGGATATTCAGACCGACCCGACTTAATTGACACCCTAATTATCAACCTTCACATGGAGGGCGGATCTCACACCATCAACCTGCCCTCTATATGAGAACTGATAATTGTGACTAGTCTAAATAAATATGCTCTTATATTAACACAATACAACCACTGATTATTCTTACATCATTCTTCATAAATTAATTATCACTCTTAACTCATAGAAGGACAAATAACAAATTAAAATTGATAAATAACCAACTAATAAAGATAAATACTTTTTTACATTTGAAATATGGATCTACGTAAAAAAAAAAGAGAAAAAGATGGTGGGAATCACGAGCCACATGCATAGTCCAATGACCTTACACACAACGACTTTAATTAGTGGGACATTTCTATTTGGTTTTATTTTTTTAATAAAGATAATATACTGTGGACAACAAAATAATGTCAAATCTTCACTTAAATTCTGATAATACTGTCTTAAGACAGGGTACCATCCGCCTTTATGTCAAAGTAACGGATACATCTCATGTACTGATGTACAGAGTCACTCACCAGCTTTAGTATAAGTACTTTCCCAAGAAACTGAACAATTAACTTTTTCTTAAGCCTAATATATACATTCTATCTATTCCACTATTCAAATCGTAAATCACTGTTCCAATAATCCATCTCTCAGACCTCCATTACTATTCAGACCACCCACCTGTTCAAACATGTAGTATGCCACTGATCGGACTGCCCATAATACTTACGATGTAATTCTTCTGATGAGAAATGCTTTCTCACGTCCGCCCGACCACTGGATCGAACTGCCCATAATACTTACGATGTAATTCTTCTGATGAGAAATACTTTTCTCACGTCCGCCCGGCCAACCGGGCCGACGTGCAGGTAGCATTTCTCTTCTTCTGATAGATGGGCTATTTGGAATAGCTAATTTGCGAATGGGTTATCCATCAGAGTTTTCACCCTATCCTCTCTTTTAATAAAGATAGATATATATATATATATATCCATTTTTTATGTTTTAGGATAGGGTGCTTTTCCTCTGATCCAATGAACTCATCTTGGATAGGATGCAAACATGATTCAACCTTGACACGGATAAGCAATCCGAGAGAAGATATCTATACATATATTTGGCCTCGAAAGAGATAAAGGGGACATTACAGCCTACGAGCATCAACAATGGACAAGAAGCTTTACCTCGTCCTCATCCTCAGAAGAGAGGCCACCTCAAATTGTAGCTAAGGTTGCGCTCAGCGGTGGTACGAACACCTTTGTCTTCACCTTCTATGCACAAGCAATGGGAAACTACATATGTGTTTAGCACTCGTCGCTGTGAGGCAATCAGACAAATCCTAGCTAGAGATTTGTTT